>NCQV01147564.1:20546-51116 GCA_002740545.1 Lophocereus schottii | reverse complement strand
GTGAGCGAAATGTCTTTTCTCATAAGACCAAGTTCGAGCTCTTCTTCCTGTGTATCATGCTCAATCAAGGAGTTAGTTTCATCAAACAGTACATGCACACTCTCCTCAATGCACAAGGTTCTTTTTGTAAACACTTTGTATGCCTTACTGTGCAAGGATTACTTTAGAAATATGGCTTCATCACTTCTAGGGTCGAACTTTCCCAAGGGTTTCTTCTCATTATTGTCCACATAGCATTTGTAACCAAACACCCTCAAGTACATAATATTGGGTTTTCGTCCTTTGAAAAGTTTATAAGGAGTCTTATTAAGTATGGGTCTGATCATGCATCTATTAATAATATAGCATGATGTGTTCAATGCTTCTACCCAAAAGTTTCTAAGAAGACCACTAGCGACCAGTATAGTCCTAGTTATGTCTTCTAGAGTACGATTTTTATGCTCTACCACCCTGTTCTGTTGAGGTATTCTGGGGGCAGAAAAATTATGATCAACACCGTGTTCATTGCAATATTCAATGAAGCCAGAGTTTTCAAACTCTTTACCATGGTCAGACCTAAGACTCACCAATGAGTGTCCTACTCTCTTTTTAATTTTGTTAAGAAGCACAAGAAACTTTTCAAATGATTCATCCTTCGATGCTAAGAATAGAGTTCAAGTGAAACGAGAGTAATCATCCACTATAACAAACACATACATCTTCTTCCCTCTAATTGTTATCCTCATAGGATCATACAAATTAACATGTATTAGTTCAAGAGGTCAGGAAGTGCTAACACAATTCTTTAACTTAAAAGAAGTCCTAACTTGCTTTCCTCTAGCACAAGCATCGCACACCTTGTCATCATTGTACTTGATGGAAGGTAGTCCAAGTACTAGTCCTTAGAAACGAGTTTATTTAAAAGAGAAAGACTTGCATGTCCTAGCTGCTTGTGCCAAAGCATAACATCATTATCAAGAGCACTCAAACAAGTCAAATGATTTTGGGGAAGTAAAAGAACACATGCTTTATACACAATGTTGTATCGCTTCCCCCTCAATACAACATCACCAGATTTGATATTGGTAATCAAGCATTGATCCGAAGAGAAACCAACATTATTACCTCTATCACATAATTGAAACACACTTAGCAAATTATGTTGTGAACCGTCTACCAAGTACCTATTATCAATACAGTGAGAGAGTAATTTACCTATCTTACCTACACTGATAATTTTCCCAAATTTTCTGTTTCCAAATACCACACTCCCTCCATCAAAGGCTATAATCTGTCTCCTGTCATGTGCCTCGAGCAACCACTATTCAAGAACCATAGTTGAGTGCCTCCTGTCACTTTAGCCTGCAAAACAGCTAAGTGTTAGTCTTAGGAACCCAAATTCACTTAGGTCCCATTTTCTTTGACATGGAGGTTAACTCATCTTTTCTAATCCACATTTGTTTAATATACAATGAGTTTCTCTCCATAGCCATTTTTCCCAAAGGACAAACATAGCGATAATGCCCAGTTTTTCCACAATGAAAACAGATTATATTCTCTTAAAGTCTAACATATTTTTTGTTTATTGGTCTAGTGGCACACTTATTCACCCATCCTAGTCGCTTTCCGTTTCGGCTATGGTGAGTGTTAAGCCAGTCAAGCGGTTCTGAGGCCAATGCCTTTCTAAGCAAAGTCAGATTTGGTCTTATGAGCCTGTTCAAGCAGCTGGTTGTCTTCACTAACGAAGGATTCTAGTCTAAGTTTTAGGTCTATGGACTCAATTTTTAGCCTAGAGAGATCAATGTTAAACACTTCCTCTCTTGTGCTCATAAGGTCCTTAAGCGTGTCAAGGTCTTCACATAGGGCAAGGCCCTTTCCTTCTGCTTTAAGTTTCTCACATTTAAGGATTTCATTGATATGTTCAAGTTCTAGTTTGTTCCGTTCAAGCATTCTGACATCTTTTTTTAATTCAGAGCAAACATATTTAAGCATGCAATTTTAAAAAGTTATTGTCTCACATTCCTCCATTTTTCTAAATAATAAGTTCACAACTTTAGCTTTGCTAAAACCACGTACCTTATCCTTGAGTTGGGACAAACTTTTAACCGATTCAAGGTCTGATTTAGACTCACTTCTAGCCATGAGGGCCACTGCAATTTCTTCTTCTTCTTGAGAGTCATCTTCCACCGAAGTTTCACCCCAGGCTGCCATCAAAGCCTTAGTGAAGCTCTTTACGGAGCTGCTTTGTTGTGGCCTCTTGCCACAATTTCGGAACTGTTCTAACCCCTATTTTTCCTTCTACATGGGGCAATTCTTCATGATGTGATCCTGTTTTTCACATTTCAAGCAACCAGAGAACTGATCATGATCATTGCTCCTTGGCTTCCTGGTACTCCCCTTCTTGAGGTTCCCTCCAGCCTTCTTGAAGAATTTCTTGAGCTTTCGGGTTATCATGGCCATTTCTTCTTCATCCAGCTCTGAATCATCACTTTCCACAGCCTTTAGAGCAAGGCCTCAGTTTTCCCTTGTTTCTTCCTTCACCTGGGAGCTTCTCCTCAGCTCATATGTTTGAAGGTTTCCAATGAGCTCTTCTAAGGAAATCTCGTTCATCTTCGTTACTTCCTAGATGGCTGTAACTTCCGTTTTCCACAATTGAGGCAAAAACCATAGGATCTTACTTACCAATTCTTCAGTGGTCAAGGATTTCTCAATGATTTTAGCTCATTGGTGATGTGGGTAAAACGAGTGTACATATCCATTACAGTATCTTTGTCGCTCATTTAGAACAACTCATATTTCTCATTAACATTTCAATCCTGGACTGTTTGACATGGTTGGTTCCTTCATGGGCTATGCAGAGGGCGTTCTGTATCTCCTTTGTGGACTCACGCTTGGAGATATGAGTGTACTCGTCCGGTCTAAGGGCAAAGTACAGCAACTTCTTGGCCTTAGCGTTTTTCTCCGTCTTTTTAACATCATCTGAGTTGAACTCATTTGACTTCTTAGGCACAGTCTTGCCATTTTCCGTGGTCTTCATTGGAATGTAGGGACCATTCTCAATGATCATCCACAGCTCGTAGTCATCAGCCTGAATGTAATTCTCCATATGATTCTTCCACCAATTGTAATATTGTCCATTGAAGTATGATGGTCGAGTCATAGATTGACCCTCCAAAATGCTTTGTAGTGCACTCATCTTTTCAGGATCTCTTAAGGTACAAACCTAGGTGTGAGAACTCTACTCTGATACCGCTTGTTAAATTTAATGGCACAAGGACATAAGAGCGGGGTGAATTGTGTCTATCAACATTTTTCGATTGTTTCAGAATAGTCGTGAAAACTGTTTGGACTGCATGTTTGGAGTGAAGCTGAAATAAAGCTAATTGCAGAAATAATAATGGAGACACAATATTTTTACGTGGAAAACCACCTCTGGCTCAACTGAGGTGTAAAAACCACGACCTACCTCTATAGAATTTCAACACACTTTCACTAGACGGGCCAAACATGTTACAACTGTAATACATGTGATTCAGTCACACACGTAGCTTGGTCTACCCCAAAACCTTCGTCACAGACACAAGGTAACTTAGTCCACCCCGAGACCATTGTTAGAACAACCACGTCCAATGTCTCCCAAGATTTGGACACTCTCTTATCTCACTGATGGAAAAGAGAAAAAGAAAAACACCTTACTGGAATGCCTCTAAACAAGTCGGACATAAGGTACAATACAATCCTTATTATGCCAATGTTGAAGACTCGACTTAGCACTCTCTTTGAAGGTTTTCTCCCAGAAAATTCAGACTCACAAAGACACTTTTTAACCTAAACCTTGAGAAAACCTTGAGGGGAGAGGCAGCTTAAATAGGCATGGTGCATGTGCCGCAAGAGTAGGGGAAAGAGAATTCCACTCCCACTCAACAACTTAGCAGCCAAGCCCCTAACAATCGCTTCACTTGATATTCTTCCCTTAAAGGATAAGATAAAATCTTTCAAAAATCTTTTAATATTATTTTTTAAAGGAAGAAACCTTTTTAGGCTTTACTACTAAAATTTCTCAATATTTTTTTTTAAAGGAAGAAATCTTTTTATACTCAACTAACACAAGAAAAATTTGCCCTCATTATTTCAAGAAATTCGACATTCAAAAAAATCATCTTAAAATCTTGAAACTTATTTTTGTCTTTGACGTCAAAACACTGCAGACCTGACGTCTCCGAACTATTCTGAGGCAGGGTTCTGAAGTACTTAAAAACCTTTTAAAATATACACTAAGTCAAGAACCTTCTAATTGGCATATTAACAAGAATTTAAAAATAAAACCAATACTAAGCCTAAGACTCTTGTTATCAGTTGGACTACTTGCACATGTCTCGACTTTGATGCTCCACGCTCATTCGAACTGCTCCAAGTATTTTTCAGATCCTATCTCAACACACAACTCAAACACAACATATTGACTAGTACATTTGGATTGTTATCATCAAAACCTTACACATTAATTGGGTCAACAACAATAAAGTCATAAATGCATCTCTTTCATGGTATTGAAAACTATCAAGTTTAATATATTCATTTCGTATACACATCGTTAAATATGGTAACACCAAATTTAACAATGATAATGGAGTTGTCAAATATTTGAATGTAGATGGTATGCTAATTCAAGGTATTGATCTTAAGCAAATAGAGAATAGTGAAAGACTTTTGTCCCAAACCTTCAATATACAAAACTCAGGAGAAGCTGACATTAACTAAGGGATTAAATAATTTAGGTTTAGAGTACGTTGACATCCAGTATCTTAAGTAAGGCATCTAAGGGTTACATGACGTTTAAACTATGCAATATCTTGCATTAGACTATATATAGCCTTCGTCATTAGTGATTAAGTCAATATACTAATAATGCTAGCTGAATGAACTTAGATGATCAACTTTTAGTTATCTAATACACTACTGTGGTTATCCAACTATTCTGGAAGGACTTTTAGATGCAAGCCAGATAGTAAATAGTCACATCATTCTTTTGCAAATAGTGGATTTTCACTCTTGGTGGTAGTGTCATACCTTAGGGATCGAAGAAATAAACTTGCATAGCTAATTCAATAATGGCAATTGAGTTTGTTGCTTTAGCTTTCCTTAGCAAACAAGTTAAATGATTTAAGAACTTTACCATATGAAATCCGTTGGTGACTGTAGACAACTAAGGTGTGCTCAAAATTAGACTGACTATATATTACATGATATGTTTATAATAATCCAATGACCATACGTATTTCTCAGTGATGCAAAACGACGCATTCCCAGGATCCTTGAAACTAGTTCAGACATAAACTATAATAATATAAAATTATATCAAAAACATTTTCTTATTCTCTTCACTCCAAACATTAGGAAATGCCAAAAAAAAAAGGCAAACTAAAAATGAGTGTAAAACAAATTGTCAGTGGTAGCTGCAAGCTTGGGGCTCAACCTCAGAGCTCTAATAGTAGGGGATAAAATTGGGTGCCGCTTCACCCCGCAATCATACGCCATAAGTCAAAGTATGTGGGTTCTAACCAAATCAAAATGGTCATAAAGGATCAAGCAAAGACTACATTTATCATACATTGGGGTACTGATGTTACAATGTCATGTCATTCAAGCTTGCCAATATTATAGCCACATTAGAAAGAACGACACTCACTCTCCTCCATGACATGATGCATACGGAGGTGGAGGTCTATGTGGATGTCATGATTATGAAATTAAAACCACAAAATATAAAACACACATTTCAATCCACAAAAATGCACCTTTGGGGTCACATCTAAAAAACTCTTATTATTTGTAGTAAGATCATGAGGAATAGAGGCGGATCCCTTCAAGATTAAGGCATTTATAGAAATGCCACCAGCTAGGAATGAAAAAGAGATAGCAGGTTTTCTAAGTTGCATACAACATAAGTCGATTCACTCCAAATTGATAATTACTTGTGACCCACACTAAGAAAGTTACATAAAGTAATGAAAACAAATGAAATCAATCACTCTAGGAAGATGGAAGCAATGCTACATTAAGAAAATCTTTGCTATGAGACTCAATATTCAGTAGTAGAAAAGACGTGCCTATTACTAGCTTCGGCGGCCAAGAAACTAAAACATTACTTACTTAAACCACTACGCTGAGGTAGTGGCAAAAAAGGAATCGGCTGAAGTATCTCCTGGAATGACCAATTCCCCATGATGGAATCTCTCGATACTATCTGAATGTCACTTTAAGTTACAAGCTCAAAAGACCGACGATTCATGCAGCCTAGTACTATGCAGCTTTTTGTTTTCTGATTTATTCACTTTTATTTTCATTTTTTTTTGGTTGTGATTAGTGTTAGGCAAATAATTCAAGTTTAGACATGACCTTTAATATCCCAGAGGTAATTTAGCTGTGTTTGTTAGATTTCATTTTATTAGGTTTAGAGCATAATACAACTTTCCTAGCCCTTTTTAGCGGCCTAATCCAATCCCATTCCCAAGGAGTTGACTCTTAAGAGCCGTAGTGATGAGTTGTACGCTTGCAGCTTCTATTTTACACTAAAAATCACAACCAAGCACATTCTAGAGAAGATAACATATTGCTTCGAAGACTTTCCATTTACAAATCTCTTCATAGAAGAAAATTATTTCGCATACACTTTAGCAAAACTAGCATCTATGATTTCAGTGCCAAAAGATGCAGCTAAACTAAGCATAAGTGCATGACTATAGATAGGCAAAACAAATCAGGCTATTACACAAACATACAAGTGGATAACCTAGATGATAGTTCTTGGTATAAAGGTGTCCTAGTATATCCGCTAATATGAGAACACCCTTTGGATTTTACCCAAAGAGCCAGACGAGCATTATGGAGACTTGCATTTCAATTTATAGTAATTAATAGAGTATCGTACAAAAAGATGTCATATGGGATTAAGTCTAGTGTGCAGAGGCAAAAGAGGCATAAACTCTTATAGGGAAAGTAATGTTAGAGAATCTACTACACAAATGAACAGATACACATTATATAAGAAAATCTAATGCCAATGTCATTATTGGATAACCATGGAAAAAGATTCCTTCCAATTTGTAAGAAGGTATGAAAATGCCAAAAACATGCAAACCTCTACCGTGTTTCATCTTCTTTGTAGTACACTGTCACTTCACCATGGCCTTTCCCAATGTGACAAAGAGACATCATAGAAAAACTTACTCCAAAGGGGTACTGGGCATAAGCACATTTTAGTAGTCAAAGATTATTTCAGCAGATGGCTTGAGGTCGCATCATACGTTAGCCTAATGTAACATCTAAACAAGTGACAAAATTCTTAATTGATCACATGATTTATAGATATGGAGTCCAGCATAAAATCATAACTGGTCATGGATCCCACTTCAGGGATGAAACTACGGCACTTCTAAACAAACCCAAAATTTAGTATGTGCAATTTAACACATATAAAGCACAAATAAAAGGTGAATTACAACCCATAAAGAAAACATCGAAAACATTCTAATTGAAATGATCACAACTTATAAAGATCAGCTTGATAAGTCGCTACTCGCATTTGTGGGGGCATAGGGCATGTATCAAGCAATCCATTTGTGCCACTCCTTTCTTGCTTACGCGCGCGATAGAGGTATTTTTACCTGTATAAGTTCAAATTCCTTCACTTCACGTTTCCTTAGAAAGCTAGCTATTCGATGCAGGTTGAATAAGAGCCTGACATAAATAATTAACTGGCATGAATTAAAAATAAAAATTAAAAAAAGCTTGCCCCATTACGTCACTTACGATAATCAACATGGAATATCCTAAGCATTTAACTCAAAAGTCAAAACAAGAAATAAAAAATGGCTGCTCTAGTCTTAAAATAAACCAGGATCCCATCACTAACCCACGTAGAAAACTTGAACCGTGATTGATAGGCCCTTACGTTGCCAAGGAAATTCTCAATAGAGGAGTCGTCAAACTCATGGACATTGACAATCAAGAGTTCACCCAACTCGTCAATATAGACAAACTATAATGCTTCTACGTTTAAAAACTTTTGACAAAAAAGGTGGAACCCATGCCCTGTGAACTATTACTGGACCCCAGGGGCCTGTTGTTGGCACTGAAGTTTGTTTGGCATCATCCAACAACAATTTTATCATAACTTTGTTCCACTTTGTTCCTAAGATCTGCTCAAGCTCAAAATCCTTGAAAATAAAAGTAAGATATGGAACAATAATAAAATAAGGGCCCGCATAAGGCTATAAAATCAAATAAAACACACCATGCCTAATACATGACATATTCATAATTTTAAGTTCATTAATACTAATAGGAAAGTCTATTACATTATCAAATTATTATTAGGATTATAGTCCTAATATCTTGATATGGTATTTATTCTAAGTTTTAAAATCTTCAAAATTCTTGAAAGGTCACATAAATGTGCCAACAAAATAACTCTAATCAGTCTTATCCTTTGCAATCCTGCTTGTACCTTCATTCGGATTCCTCACCTATAGGATTACGAGTCTTTTCTCCCTTGCTTTTCTTGCTCTTAGGTATCGCTTTTGGAAGTCCTTATTCATTCTGTGGTTGGATTCCAACGTTAGCTCTCGCCATAGCTCACTGTTATGATGTAGTGGCCTTCATCCATTCCACATAACGGAGCTCACAAATAGGGCAACCCGCATGATAGACCTAGTCACCCACACAAGCGTGAACCACATTTGAATCTAGAACTTTGTGATTTTTGAGGATAAGATGTACACATCAAAAGCAAGACAGCTATAACTTGGAAAGGTTTGTCTATAGCCCATCTAACAAGACAAATGACAAGTAAATATATAAGCTGAACTCTTAGGGCCTATTTGTTATAAGCATATTGAACAAGCTGAACGAAGTGGGAGTAGGGTCCAGTAGATTAGAGCTGGTTGGAGCAGATTTGACTAGCAATTAGGATATTGCAGCAAATTGAAGTGGTTGAAGCAGATAAGGGTAGAATGGAGTAGAATGGAGCAAACTAGAGTAGATTGGAGTAGTTTGAGAGTTACGTTGGAGTGTTTTAGAACATTTTGGAGCAATTTGGATCATTTTGGAGCAATTTTTTATGGTGACATAGCATTTAATTTTTGTAATACTGGTTTACATCCAAACAAATTATCAATAGATGAGACGAAGGTGATTGCAAGTCTTATTGCGCAACTTAATAACATTTTTCATATATCAAAAAAAACATAACAACCATTTGTAATCAAATAAATACATTTTGTCACAAAAAATAAAGGTATATATAGAAGGTCAGTGGTTATTTATCAATGATGAAATCATATTAGCTATTACATCCACACATTCATTCATTGCTTGTTTGTTTTGCTGATTGTATCAACCAATGTTGGGGATTGTTAACATGTTCATCAGTCTTCTAAAATTGGTGCCCCTAAAGTTGCATTATGCAAATCATGATATAATTATATCAATTTGTCATTTTATACTAACTTAAAGCATTGTGCCCTTCAATATCTTTCAAGTATTCTTTAACACTCCAAAGATTCTCTCGATTCTTAACCGTTGTAATAAGTTGCAGAAATTGAAATTGTCTTTGTTGCCATTATGTGGCCCATTTTTTCTAAAATCTAAAAGATGATAATGAATTCAGGTTTCCATATACAGGTTAAATATCCAATTGTGTTGGGATATTTTTCATCAACTAAATAGTACTACAACAAGAACAACAACAACTTCCAGTGTGAATCCCGCTTTCACGGGATCTGGGGAGATCCAGATGTACGAAACCTTATCTCTGCTAGCAATCCTGCCCGTAGAGATGCTGATTTCAAGAGACCCATAAAAGTAAGATTTTGGGAAAACATTTTATAGAAGAAGGATTTTGTGAAAGTATTTTACGAGAAAAAATTAAGGATAAGCCACAGGGAATGAACTATGAAATACGAAAAAAAAATCAGCGGGTAATAACTATGTAAACATAAGTGCAACAAGGCAAAGCAAGATACTGTACCTTAACAAATAGAGGTAGGCAAACAATGTCTCTTCCTAGACGCATGAACTACATACATGTAAACATGGCATACGAAAAAAGCCACAACCAAACCCACTCTACTGCCACTGAGTGTCAACTACCAGGCTAAGTCTCTGCGATCTAAGATTTTAATCCTATCTCGCCATAGTCTCCTATCCTGAGTCATGTTCTCCATTAACCCTACAACTTTCAAGTCCTCTCTAATCACTTTGTCCAAACTCTTCTTTGGTCGTCCCTTCTCTCTTTTACCTTTAGGCATGTTAATTCTCTTACATCTCCTCACTGGAGCGTCCACACTCCTTCTTTTCACATAGCCAAACCATCTGAGTCTTATTTCTCTCAACTTATCTTCGATAGGAACTGCTTTAACTAAGTCTCTAATCACTCTATTACTATTTCTATCCATTCTCGCATAACTACACATCCATCTAATCATCCATATCTCCGTTACCATTAACCTTTGAACCTGAGTTTTATTTAGAGACCAACACTCCGATCCATACAACACAGCAAGTCTAACTACGATACGATAAACCTTGCCTTTTAATCCTACAGGCATTCTCTTATCACACAGTACAGCTGAAGCATACTTCTAATTTTGCCAGCCCACTTTTATGCGATGGCTAATATTTTCGTTAATGTCCCCTTCATGATGAATGATGGAGCCTAGATATTTAAACTTCTCGACCTTTGGTAACTGCATCCCCTCAATGGTGACTTCTCCCCTCATATCTTCCCTTCCACTGAAACAGCAATGACGGTATTCAGTCTTCGATCTACTTGTTCAAAAGCCTCTAAACTCCAGTGTATGTCTCCATTGCTTTAGTTTTTCATTAATTCCCTCCCTAGTCTCATCAACAAGAACAATATCGTCTGTGAATAACATACACCAAGGCAACTCATCTTGAATCGCTTTTGTAAGTCCATCCATAACTAGAGTAAAAAGAAAAGGACTTAAGGCAGAACCCTGATACAGGCCCATACCAACATAAAAGTCGTTTGTAACCCCTCCTGACATCATAAAGCTCGTCCGACCTCCCTCATACATATCCTTAATAAGTCGAATATACACCAGTGATACTCTTTTCTTTTCCCAGCATCTCCATAACACCTCACATAGAATTCTATCATATGCTTCTTTCAAGTCAATGAATACCATATAAAGATCTACCTTTCTATCTCTGTACAATCCCATGAGCCTTCTAAGGAAGTAAATTGCCTCTGTGATCGACATGCTAGGCATAAAACTAAACTGGTTCTCTGTTATCGAGATATCCTTCCGCAACTTTTTCTCAATCACCCTCTCCCACAACTTCATGGTGTGACTTAGCAACTTTATACTCCTATAATTATTACAATCCTGAATATCACCTTTGTTCTTATACAATGGGATGACTGCACTAAACCTCCATTCTCTTGGCATCTTAGCAGTCCCTAAAATAACATTAAAAAGCTCCACTAGCCACTTCAATCCTCTTCACCTAAACACTTGCACACTTCCACCGGTTTCAACTAGATAGTCTTTTCCCATTTGTGATAGAAATTTTTACATTTTTTTCTAGTGGTTTGAATTGAATTCGAGTTGGTTTAAATGATTGGGAGTGGGTTCAAGTAGATTAGAGTAGATTGGCATTTGTTGGAGAGAATTAGAGCATATTGGAACAGTTTGGATCAGTATAATGGAGCAAGTTTGACTTGCATTTAGTACGTTGGAGCACGTAAGAGGATATTGAAGAATATGGGCACAGCCAGGAAATTCAATATGCTATAACTAATATGCCTTTAAGCCCTACGACAAGGACATAACTCCCACCTCTCCTAGGAGCTCTAAAGGCTATAAATACACCACTACCTAATGTGCCAAAAGATCTTGGCCTTCTCATGTTGAAAGAAGGCCTTCCATGCCCCATCATTATGACACTCTTAAGAACACTTGTGCATGGCATAATTTTTGGGCTCAGATCCAGATGTGAAAATCGGGTGGCACATTTGGCAAAAACACTTAAAGAGTTAGATTTATACGAAAACCAATTACAAGTTAAAATCTCCACCAAGAAAGTAAATAGGGACAATATAACAAAAAAATTTGAAACTTTACTTGCGAAGGAATAGGGCTTCCCACAAAAAAGTTTGAAACTTTACTTGCGAAGGAATAGGGCTTCCCCTAAGATTGTTACCAACGTTCCCACTAATGTCATTCAAGCACAAGATTATCTTAGTGATAGCAATAGGCATAAAAGAGTACCCCTACAAAGACTCCTTCACAAGCTCCATCATATAAGCTGAACCTCATTTGCTAATGAATAAGAATGTGCTTGTGAGACAAAAAGTAAGGGTTTTCCTTCCTTAGACTCAAGCATAAATCAATGAACGATCCATTTAGGATCTGTGTCATCACCATCCATAGCCTTCATTACCTCATCCAACCCTAGACCAAGTGAAGTTTGGACGAGGTGGGAAAAATCCACCACTACAGAAGGTGTCACCACCATCTTATGCTCAAAAGAACTCAAAACAGGGGGTGATTTACTAACTAGATGACATATCTCCTATCCTTAATGTACAATACATGAAGAGTTGGATCCCAAAAGTTAGAAGCACTGTAGATTGGATTGAAGGTAAACCTCAATTTCCTTAAAGAGATAAGGTAGTTTAACTTGAAACACTCTAATTCCCTTACCTCAAAGCAAGATAAATTTTCACACCACACATTCATCAACTTCTCCAAATCATCCATCTCCCTAGAAAAAAAGAAGAATTCACTCCCTCAAGAAGGCTTTTACCTCAAGATGTAGAAAACGAGGGCTATCTAAACTTTTATAGTTAACGATCGCTGAAAGGCTGCAAGAAATGCTAACCCAGTTGTAGAAACAGGGTGCCACTATGACGTACTGGCCTACCACTAGTTCCTACCAATTTGTCAACTGGGTCAGGATACTGTCAACTTACTTTTGCACTTTTCTTTTTCCTGTTGCCTTAGAATCCAAACCTTTTTACTACCTCGGAGTTGCTTAGTTTGTGAAATTGTGTATTTCTTTATTTGCATTTTCCTTTTTTGCATAAATTACGCTCCAAAGCTTTAAGGAAATATACGCCTTCTTTTAATGAGAGTATTTTCTTTCCCTCTTTTCTTTTCCTTCTCCTTTCTTTTTTTTTTCCCCTTTTCTTTTCCTTTTTTGTGTTGGACTAGCCCATAATTATTTTTTGTAAAATTGTGAGAGGAATAGTCTTATATTCCACCTTGTTGAAACGTCCATTTTTTGCATTAGATTTTCCTAACAAAATATGAGTTGTTTTTTAATACACATCATATTTTAATAAACATTATAAACACAGATGCAATTAAAACTGCACGAAGTTCATACAACTACAAAAGTTTTAAAAAAATAATCACAAACCAAATCCACATGGCTTATACAAAATCAAGGGGCTTTCCCCCTTGCTCATGGTCAAAGTAAACCTCCTCAACCCTCGTCAACAATCTAGGAGGTCTGGCATGACAGCCTCATAAGACCACTGTGATGCTGCAATATAAAAGATGAAGAATGGAATGGTGCACTCCATGAGTAACAAGGCATACTATATTAAGAAGGAGGCATGGTAACATCAACCTTGGGCTATCCTTCTGAGCCCTTGAATAAAATGGAGGTTGTCCTGGCCACACCAGAGGCAGGTTAGATGAAGAATCGCCCTGCTCCATGGAGATCGCCATGGGGGCATTTCCCGCAACAACTCCCAAACTCCTCGATAGCATAGTCTCGAGGAACCACATGATTAACTTCACTATAGGCTCAACCAGAGCCATGCCCCTGATAGACGAACTAGCGGCTTCTTAAGCCTTAACATCAGAAGTATGGCCCTAAGCAAGAACAGAAGCCCTAAATAAAGTTACATGTTTACGATGGGACCTACGGCATATAATTCCCTAAAATGTTCATATAAGAGCATTAAAACAAAGAAGCAAAACATACAGTTTCAAACTCAAAAAGGAAATGAGCATATCTCGTTCACATCATCACCCAGACAAGTAATGATCACCGCAAACCGATGGACAGTCTTCCTCAGTTTGCAGACCATGTTCATCATAACCAAGTTGTTGGCTTCATTGCCCCCATACTCCACACCGCTTAAGCACTAAACTAATAAAATAAGATAAAGGTGTTAGAAGGGAAGCATACACCTTTCCCAAGGATAGGAGCCTAATCTATATCCTATACCTCCTCATCCTGAACATCATCAAGCTTAAGTTCCTGCTTGACACTGAAATCATCACCATAGTGCACTTTGAGTTCCACAACTAGAACAGTACTTGCTTCGAAGGACACAAAAGCATGAGTATCAAAATACAACAAGAGCAAAACAACTCTAAAAGAAAGTAAGGAATTATAGGAATGATAGACTAGTCCTGACGAACTCGAAAAAAGTCACCCTCGATGACTAAATGTTAGTAAGGCACCCCTTCCATTAGTGAACATAGCTCCTTCAACTTTAAGGTGGCCACGAACATGGTTCTTAGAGGAGGGTCCATCAGAACGTCATAGATAGGCAAGCCCAATAGAACATTCTTAGTCACCTTTTCCCCTAGGTACCGTACATTACCAAAAGGGTCTAAGAGAAGTAACCTCTAATAAGATAACACCCCAGCCCTCTCGCAATAGACACGATGCTATCTGGCTGGGCCTAAAGGTCCCAAGTCACCTTCAAACCAACAATCTTGATAAACAAAAAATAATAACAAGAAAAAGTAACAAATGCAGCAGAAAATAATAGTTTCCTTACATTATTGGGTGTCCAAGCATTAAGACGAGCATTAAAGAGCTCAATATCTTTCACATGGCCGAACTCATCCTCTACTATGTATTTCTTCCATTGTCTCATCAGATAAGCGATGTTGGAACCTTGAGATCTCATATACATCCCTATAAAGTACTCTAAGAACAAATGCTTCAAAAACAAAACATAAGTCATAAGGTAATCCCATAAATTCCACAAGAATGAAAAATTAATCATAAGGAAGCTTGCATTCTTAAATAAACAATGATAGCCTCCAAGGCTAGCATTCTGCACCCAGGGTTGTTCCACCAACAGGCCGATCATAGATAGGAGAGTGGGGTAGCGTAAGCAGCTTGCCCTTGATCTCATCTGTAGGATAGTTTAGGATTACCTGGATGCGGAGGTTTGCTTGGACCTTTAGCCCGCTAGATGTCTGCCCACGAACAGGTACTACTAGAGTCACCGAAGATTCCACGCCCAGGAACTTAAACCCACTGATGATGGTTAGGTTTGTGTGAGGAGGAGGACGACAGAGAGTACTAGATTAGAGGAGTTTTCTAATTTTCTGATGATTCAACCCCCATAATCCATCCTCTATTTATAGTGGCACAAAACCTCTAATAAAATTTGTAAATTAATAAGGAGATTAAGGCACAATTAATCTCATTGTAACTGCTCCAATAATGTATAATTATGGCCATTAACTTCTGCGATCGTTATCGGCCAACAACTTCCCCTCGGTCATAAAGACCATCAAGCTCATATCTCTCTGCTGACAATCATCCCTCACGCATCATACTGGAAATTAAGCGTGCGATCAAAAATAATACCATTATTGTTACATCAGGTTACCATCTAAGTAATAGAACACCTACACAAAACAACAATACCTTGAATCATTCAAATACATCACCAATGGCATACACTGTCCCTTTATGCCTGATATATTAATTGATTATATACTAAACATATTCGTCCGGGCATGATATGGTGATGGAGAAATGATTCTTCCTTAGACAATTAAAATAATTCATCTTAGCATGACTGCTTTCCTAATGTGCTCTGCTGGACCATATACATCTTGACCCTTGGATAACACATTAAGGTAGCAATATCAAACTTCGATTTCATATTATAACTCTAAGTCAAGGAGTATCAATAATGAGAGTCACACAGTGATAAGGAAAGGGATTCACTTATCACTCATTAGATAGGTCGACTTCCAGCACACAGAGTATGATGGTGTGCCATGGCATAGCTCCCCCTAAACTGGGCATGTCACTCTTCTATGCCATGTGAATCACAGGCTTGGCTTTTACCTAAAAAGCCAACCTGAGCTACTAAACCAACATACCCAATGTTAATCTCAGAACTCAAGATTCAGCTATAACGCTTCGATATGAAAACTTATTTCATATTCGATGCCCTCTGAGTCTTATCTTAGACGTACTAAGTTAACTATATTTTCCATTCATACACTCCTAGCATGAATAATCAATATTGCACACCAAGTGCCAATATGATTTAGTCTCATCCTGCTCGCTACTCAAGCATCAGGGCAATTTCCTGTGTGACTAGGCTAATCAAAAGCCTGGTGACATAATAATGTGCCTTATAACGTACTTGTATTTTTATAAACATTTGAAAAAGAAACATCATGCTTTATTTTATAAATATTTAATAAGAGTAATAACATGTCCATCATACATTTAGATACATCCAAAAACTAAGTCCTACATAGACCTAAGCTTATCACATGAGTTTTAAAAGCGTCTCTCGGAATAGGCTTAGTTAAAGGATTTGCTATCATCCTACTTGTAGATACATACTTAATGACAATTTCTTTCCCTTTTATGGCATTTTGTATAAATGATAATGCCTCTTAATATGCTTAGTTTTCCTATGGAACTTTGGATCTCTTGCAAATTGGATAGCAGCAGTATTGTCACATAACATTTCTACAGGATCATTAACCCTAGGAGTGAGATCAAGATCCTGTAGAAAACTCCTTAGCCATATTGCCTCTTGAGTAGCAAGATAGCAAGCAACATGCTCTGCTTCCATAGTTGAAAGTGCTACGCAGCCTTGTTTCTTACTGCACCAAGATATCGCTCCCCCGCCTAGGGTGAACACATATCCTGAGGTAGACCTAGATTCGTCCAGATCACCGCCCCAATTAGCATCTGTATATCCTCTCAGCTTAAGATCTCTACCTTGGTAGCAAAGGATTAGGTCACTCATACCACGCAGGGAACGAAAGATCCTTTTGATGGCTTGCCAGTGTGCAGGCCGTAGGTTGCTTTGGTCACGACTTACCAAACCAATTGTAAAGCAAATGTCTGGACGTGTGCACAACATAGCATACATAAGAATTCCTATTACACTAGCATAAGGAACATTGCTCATCATCTCCTTCTCTTTGGCTGTCTTAGGAAACTGGTCGAGACTTAAGGTTAAACCCTTTTCAACTGGAGTGTCCACGGATTTAGAGTAATACATTTGAAAACGTTTTAAGATTTTATTAATGTATGCCTTTGGATTAAACCAAGAAGCTTTTTAGGATGGTTCCGTGTTATCTCTACGCCTAGGACATACCTGGCCTCACCCATGTCCTTCATCTTGAAGACAGAGGACAATCACTGCTTAGTAGTTTGGATCATCTCCATATTGTTTCCAGCCAGTAGTATGTCATTAACATACAAAGTAAGAAACATAATCCTCTTTATAGTTTTCTTGACATACACATAGTGATCTTCAGAAACCATGGTTAAGCCAAAAGAAATAATGGCTTCATGGAATCTTAAGTACCACACTCTGGAAGACTGCTTGAGACCATAAATGGATCTTTTAAGATGACAAACTTTGTCCTCTTGAACTTTCAATACGAAACCAATAGGCTGATCCATGTAAATCTATTCTTCAAGATTTTCCTTAAGGAAAGTAGTCTTTACATCCATTTGGAACAATTCTAAATCCAAATGGGCAACCAAGGCTAGAAGAAGGCAAATAGAGGCAATTCTCACCACAAGAGAAAAAGTCTCGTCATAGCCTACCCCTTCTATTTGGGTAAAACCCTTTGCCACTAAACGGGCCTTGAACATGTCGATTAATCCATCTGCCCGACGTTTTATCTTGAAAACCCACTTGTTTCCAATTTATTTGTGTTTCGGAGGAAGATCAACAATTTCCCAAACCTTGTTTCTCACTATAGAGTCCATTTCATCCCTTATAGCTTCCATCCACCCTTTATGATTTGGTGAATCGATAGCCTCTTGCAAAGAGGTAGGCTCTTCTATTTCTAAAGGAGTACACAGAAATATCTCCTCTTCGATTTGAAAACATCGCCAAGGTATCTTCCACGCTCACTCCTCCGGAGCACAGGACCATGCTGGTTTGACCCTCTGAGGTATTCCTTCCCTTGTCCCTAAGAGGTATAGAATCCTCAGTTGGTAGAGAATCATTGTTATTATGTTGAACAAGTGGACTAACCTCGGTTCATGTACTAGAGAAGGAGGACGAACCTCATTCTCAAGTTGATTGTCTTGGGCAACCAACAACTCATGACTTCCAAACAATGAAAGAGTGCTATCCTTAGTGACATGGTGAGTGTTTAAATCCTCCCCCTCACTGAGGGATAGTTGATCATTTAACAGTAACTCATACAATGTCATGTCCTATTTGATTTCACCAATGTTCGGGAACGCATCCTCAAGGAACTCAACATTATGTGAATCCACTTCTGTCATACCACCATTAGCGTGTTCACCATACATAACATATCCCTTAGAATGTTCGGGATACCGAATGAATACCATTTTAGTGGCCCTTAGGCCAAGTTTCCCATGTTTGTGAGCAGGGTGATGGACATAACCAGCCGAACTTCATGGGCATAAATGTTCCAAGATGGGCTTTCTACCGTGCTGTGACTCATATGGGTTAGTCGATATACTCTTACTAGGCACACGGTTAAGGATGTAAGCTGCCGTAAGCAGCACATCCCCCCAAAAACTAATTGGGAGATTGGCGTGTGCCATCATTGACCTGACCATGTCAAGTAATGTTCGATTCCTATGCTCTGCCACACCGTTTTGTTGTTGAATGGCAGGAATCGTGAGTTGTCTTCATATACCCTTTTCTTCACAAAATTCTTTGAATATTTGTGAGAGGTATTCAAGACCACGATCAGTTCGAATAGTCTTAACTCTTCGATCTAATTAGGTCTCAACCTCAACTACAAAACATTTGAACACATCGAGTGCTTCATAGCGATGTGATAATAGGTATATATACCCATATCTTGAATAATCATCTATGAAGGTGAGGAAATAGAAAGCCCCATGACATGCTTTCACATTCATGGGTCCACAAATATTAGAGTGGATTAGCTTTAAGGGGCTTGATGCCCTTGAAGCCTTACCAAAAGGCTTCGCGGTCGCCTTGCCAGCTAGGCATGACTCACATCTAGGTAGCTTAACCTTAGTGAGTGGGTCTAAAAGGCCTTCTTTAGCTAGTCTACTCATCCTATCTTGGCCAATATGACCAAGCCTAGCATGCCATTTAATAAATTCAGAATCAGAATCAAAGCTAGAGACGAAAACAACAGGAGGATTATTATAACAATTATCCAAATCTAATACAAGGAAATCATTCTTTAAAGTTGCGTGGCTAAACACATTGCCACCATACATAATGTTCAAGCCACCTAGATAAGAACTAAAATCAAAACCCGATTTCATTAAAGAAACTAAAGACAAAAGACAAACTCGTAACCCAGGTGCATAGAGGGCATCAAAAAGGAGTAGCTTATTTCCCCCTTGCGAGATGATCTGGTACATTCCAACACCTAGCACGTCTTCTTCACTGCCGTTACCTAGCATAACAGTTTTGAACCCACCGGGTACCAGCGAAAATCCACAAACCCAGCTCTATCCCGTACTATATGCTTGCTTGCTCCCATATCTACAATCCAATTAGAAAGAGAATTAGCAACTAATGCATGGGAGCATACATATAACTCAGGAGAACAAGTGAAAGAAAGTACCTTCTTCGGCTCAGGACAATCTCGAGCGTAGTGACCTTTCTTTCCATAATTATAACACTTCACACATGCTATATTGATCCCTCTATTGCCTTTGGCCTTATATTTCTTAGCAATCCCAGCCTTCGGCCTACCATTCTAAGGGGGACGATAACCCTTCTTAGCCTGTCGGCCTCGGTTATTCTTGTTGCCTTTGGGCTTATTTCCCTTGGCAACAAAAGCCACATGAGAAGTGCCCAACATTTTCAGGCATTCTTCTTCCATTTCAGTGTGGCTTTGGACCTCAGCAAAGGTCTTGATATGTTCAGAAGGTGTCAAGGCAATCTTGACATCATTTCAATGCTGAGATTCCGCAGGGAGAGCTCGAATCACATTCAGGACTTGTTCCCCTGAGAAATTTCCTTACTAGCAGCTTTGAGATCACGAATTATGCCACTCATAATTCACAAATGCTTAGTCGTGGTATGAGCAAAATCCATTTGGTATTGTATCCATTTGAGCTGCAAGGTACGAAGCCTTGTCTTGGATGTTTGAGCAAAACAGATTTTGAGTTGGTCCCACATATGCTTAGCCATGGGACGCAGCTCAAATTCTCCAATAAGATCGTCGTGCATGAAACACAACATAGTAAATCGTGCCCTTTGATCTTTATTGAACCAGTCTTGGTAGGCCTATAAGCTCTCTTGATACTGCACAGAAGAAGTACCAATGGGCTTGCCATCTTTATCTGTGTCAGATGGCGGAAACTTGGCCACCGTCAAGTGTTCCAATAGGTCCCTCTCATTTAGAAGACATTGAATCTTCCGTTTTCACATGTCATAGTTAGACCCATCTAACTTTTGACTTGTGGAAAGCTCATTAATCATTGCGCTATTAGCTGTCATATCTACAAGTTCATATTAAAAGATGGACAAGAGGCACATGTTTTCTAAAGTAATTAAATTATTAAAGTTTGATCATTCATGTTATATGATCGAAAATTTCGCTAAACTCATAATCATCTCATATAATCGTGAACTTGAAAATTTAAACAACTTAATTACAATAATATTTCTACAAAAATATTCATGTGGACAACAATATGTTAAACAAATTAACATTTGGACAAATATCACATAGATATTTTATTGCAATGTACGTGAAATCCATATTGCGATTATTTCTACGTCACATATTTATATCTATGAAACTAACTCATATTATCTTAATGGTAATTTGTTTAAATATTATTTGACATAATAACATATAAAACAAATTTATATGCTTTGAGCATGTTATTACTAACATCTAAACATTAAACATATTAATGCATTCAAAATCATAACTTATTTGAAAATTTAATTCAGGAATGCATCATATTGTACATATTAATTTAACATATAAAATAAATTTATATGTAATTACCGTACGATAATAAATATTTGAACATTAAACATATTAATGTTATATTAAAAATTCATGCATTCAAAAAAATATAATTTAGAATTAACAACATGCTACCTTTTAATAAATAACCCCAAAGATAGCTAAAATATTTTAAAAAATATTTTCTTTAATATGTAGGGGCAAGGCTCTTAAAGCCCGAGACCACCACCCTTTTGCCTGTAACCCTACTTCGGCTGCCCCATTCTCAGACCCTTCTCATCAGTTCTCTCTCTCACTAAAATCAAAAGCCTTTAACTCTCTCTCTCTCTCTTAAAACTCGGCTAACTCTCTCTCTCTCTCTCTTAAGCTCGACCCTCAACCGAGACAAAAGAAACCCGACTTGGCCGTTTTCCATGGCAACCATGGTCGCCTAAAACCTCAGCCCCAGCTTCAACACCAGCCACTTTGACTGGGGACGCAAATCCGCTGGAACCACCACCCAAAAACCCAGATAAAGAACCGCCGCCTTTCCAGAGCTCCAAACACAACCCAACACCAACCATCGACCAAATCCACCAATCTGACCATGCCTGCTAGTAGATCGGCCATCGAACATTCGACCTGTGCCACCCACTCGCCCAACGCGCCACCCCTGTGGCGGCACTTGTCACCCACGCGCAGCTTCTATGATGTTTTGTCTTGTGGTTCTGAGCCAAGATGAGAAGATTTGAGGGGATTAGGGGCGACGAGGGGAAGAAAACCAACAAAAGTTTTCTTCGGCGGCGCGTGACGCACACGTGTCACCCCTCTCGGCGATTCTGATGGGCCGAGGTAAGTCCGTTCTTGCCTTCCCTTTTTTTTTTTGTGTTTGGGACAATGAGGTGTTGTGGCGTTAGGTTTTAGTTGCAGATATAGAGAGACTAGGTTTGGGGTCACGGGTTTGGGTAAATGACCAGAAAATGTACAATTTAATTTCAAACGAGCGTGAATCTGGGCAAGAAAAAAAAAACTTTTTTTTTTGAACCCACTTCAAACAGAAATTCTAGAGTCTGGATATCAGTGTAAAACATTTTATTCGAGTAGAATGTAATATGAAATATGTCAGAGTATCATGAATATGTGAACAGAAACTACTAGATCCTTTTTATTCATTTCGCACAGAAACATATGATCTGGCAATTTAATCAATACAAACGCATGCTGGCAAATTATAATTCATTGCATTTTAGCATAATTATAGGGTATTGCATATAAGCGTATTGTCCAGATTCATCGTGTGATTTCATATTTCATGACTATAATCATATGTTCGAGGCCAGAATCTAAACAGGTAGGCTCTGATACCAATGTGGGATGGTTTAGGATTACCTAGATGTAGAGGTTTGCCCGAACCTTTAACCTGCTGGATGTCTGCCGAAGAACAGGTGCTACTAAAGTCACCGAAGATTTCATGCCCAAGAACCCAAACCCACTGATGATGGTTAGGTTTGTGTGAGGAGGAGGAGGGAGAGTACTAGATTAGAGGCGTTTTCTAATTTTCTAATGATTCAACCCCCATAATCCATCCTCTATTTATAGTGGCACAAAGCCTCTAATAAAATCTGCAAATTAATAAGGAGACTACGGCATAATTAATCTCATTGTAAGTGCTACAATAATGTATGATTATGACCATTAACCTTTGTGACCGTTACTGGTCAACACGATCTTTGTATGCCTGAAATGTACTTCAAATTTCATATGCAATAAATGTGTATTTAATTTTCCTTGCCAGTAAAGAAGGTCGAATAGGACAGCAAGGCAATGAAGAGACGTGTCACTGCTCCACATGTACATTCTTGGCCTGGAAGGTTACCTCAAGTGGGAAAGGATATAATCGACCTCGCATTCCATCTGGAGGCATTAGGGCTAAAAAGCCTCACCAAGCAGTGCCCATCCTTTTTGAAAGCTACGCTATACCTCAATGGGACCTCTCTAAGGCCAACCACATTAACATGCAGAAATCGAGGGAAGTGGCCATCTTATCCTCTAGCATATTGAAGGTGCTGGTGGTGTCCCAAAAGCACTCTATGAGCTCTTGGATCAGCACCTAATTTAAGCTCCTAAGCTCCTTCCATAACATCATGAATTTGTCAAAGGATGCATCCTTCACAAGCCTCTTAGCATCCCTATGCAAGCCCTGATATGTGTTAATGAATCATTTAAACATATTAGTGCACTGTAAAATAGCAAGAGGCATCAAAGTCTCAAAAGAAAGTATACCATTTTAATCTCATCGATAGTAGAAACGTGCTTGTAGTGAAGCTCCATGTGCATCGGATTTCAGGTATCAAACTAGTTATTCGGCATCTAACTCCTAATCTCATAGTCATCTTCCTATAGACTATAATTTCCACTAATTCTAAGGTTCTTCCTTAAGGGAAGTTGGATTCTAATGATTCAAAAGCACTTAAAATGAAGGAAACATCCTAATGACAAACTTTAGGTAACATTTACTAGAATATGAAAAGTGGCCAAGACATCGTCGAATCGCCATAAAAATTTGCCCATGTCTTTTCCATAACATTTTCAAAGCCATATGTTAATGACAAACCATTTACAGGCATCCTACTAAATACGACACTAAAAACTTTTGCAGTTTATAGTTTATCATAAGAAGTGACAAAAACGTGATCCCTTAGGTATAAAAAGCCGCAAAAACATTCTTAGAAATAAGTTGATGGTCAAGGATATCTCTTAATACATGGAAATTCATTCTAGCATGGGCCTTCCTAACAAGCGACAAACTCACCCAATATAAGCAGATTGAAATCAAATCGAGCAAAATGCCTTCAAACAACTATTAAAGGTCGTATTGAGCTTTAACAAGCAAGAAATAATCATAAACAAGCCCCAAACATCAAAAATCCAAGATTAGGTTTTCGAACCCTCAATAAATTCAGACCAATTTTTGCCAGCATCCACATTACATTTTTTTGGAGTACACTTCTAATAGTTTTCTAAAATGATCATCTAGTAAGAATAGCCACTATGGCTTAAAATGTGGAGGTTTCACATTCAAACCATTAAAACCTCAAATTCCTCCATACCTCAAAAGGCTTCTATAACTAAGCATAATTCAAAATAAGTACATTAAAAAAAAGTTTTAAGTAGCAAGAATTACCCAATTTGACTACTAGCTAGCTTGGTTTAGTTAATAATGGAGGTCTTGAGAACGAGAGGGGTCGAACTTGGAGGTGAAGGCAATGACAATGAGATCTCATGCAGCCACTGGCCCCTTTTATAACCAATCCCAATGACTAGCTACTGAGACCTAGTAGCCTGCCATCGGGCCCAGTGGCTGTCTTCAATTCCAGCACCCTGCCACTGGATAAAAACTTCTAGGACCACATGGGAGGTCACCTATATGTGGCCCTTTTACATGGCATCACGTTTTCCCATGTAATCTTGGATGGTATAGAACATCGGAAACTTTTTTGCCTCTAATTACAAATAAATATCTTGTGAAAATTTGGGTAATTGGCTCACAAATCAGGGGCCAGGCACTCATATTTATAAACAGATGATACATTTTAATTACCTAATCGTCCTTCATCCTCTATTATACCCCCTATATCTATACAGGAGAGAAACAAATGGACAGATTGTCTTCCAAAAAAGGAAAACTGACGAGAAGACAACCCCTTAGTGAAAATATCAGCTAACTGAAATTGCGTACGTACATAATGAATGATGAGATCGCCATGCGCGACATGCTCCCGAATGAAATGGTAGTCAACAACAATGTGCTGGCTGTGTTCATGATGAATAGGATTAGCAGTAAGGTAAGTAGAGCTAATGTTATCATGCAACACCTTGGTGGGATCCGAGAGAACAATCGCAAGATCATAGAGCAATTTGCGGATCCAAATGGTCTCCACCACAGCATAAGCTACTGCACGATATTCAGCTTTAGTAGATGATTTAAACACTATGGGTTGCTTCTTCTAGCGCCAAGCAATGAGATTAGGTCCGAAGAAAACGACATAGCTAGTAGTAAAGCGACAAGTATCCTTGCAGCCAGCCCAATCAGCATCAGAATATGCCACAATAATGGAAGAGGTAACAGCTGGACGAAGCAATTCATCTAATGTGCCCTGCAAGTACCTGAAAATGCACTTGACAGTAGAGAGATGAGTAGTGCGGGGGGCATGCATGAATTATGAAACCACATGAACTGCATATGCAATATTAGGTCGACTCATAGTCAAATATTGAAGAGCACCTACCATGCTTTTGTACTCAGTTAGGTCTGCAAGTAAATCACCATCTGTGAGGGTGAGGGCCGTCCTACTAATGATGGGTGTATGAACAAGTTTGCAAGTATGGATTGAAATTTAAGGAGGAGGTCAGTGGTGTATTTATGCTGAGAGAGAAACAAACCTGTATGAGAACGAGAAACCTGTACACCCAGGAAGTAGTACACCATTACTAACTTGAACCTTGTCAGAATCAGAATAAGTAGATTTAACAGACAGAATACCTTCGTCAGGAATCATATGAGATGCTACAGCAGGGTCCGGATACCACAGGCTTTCACTACGGTCAACAGAGCCAAATGTAGCCATGGGAGGAATAGGAGTAGGTTGACGGGGTTAGAGAGTGACAAATCTGGCAAATGACATTAGGGCTAGCACCTAACACCCTCTCAAATGTGTCATTACCTGCAGAAAGAGAGTTAGTAGTAGAAGTAGAAGGACTCAAAATAAGAGATGATGAATCAACTATACGACAAAATGCAGAACCTGTAGGCAAGCCCCTAGAATGGGAGGTTGTATGAGAGGTGTTAGCAGTGGAAGTTTTGCCCTTAGAATTACGATTGTTCTTGTGGGAGTTACAATTATGACAACCATGACTGTTGCCCTTAGAAGAATTAGAACCTGCTTGAGAGGAATCCGACGCAGGACTGGATGATGCCATGAGAGCAGCACGTGTCAGACTTCCACAGTGGCGGCGCTTTAGAAACTGAACGCGCTGCCCATAGAATAATAGCATAGTACCAACATCATCAAAAGTAAGAGTGCCAGGCATATAGGTTAAAGTGTCAATAATCCCATCATAGTCAGGATCAAGCGCATTTAGAGTGTACTGAACTAGGTCCATATCCGAAATAGGAGACTGAATCGCAGCTAAAGAATCGGCAATGGACTTGACACCACACAGGAACTCTTCCATCGATTGAGATTCAGGTTTGTCCAGGTTTATGAGCATCCGTTTTAAGTCCATGGCACGAGCAAGACTAGCCGTGTTAAAATGGGCCTCCAAACGGTGCCAAACCGGAAAGCAATGTGGAAGATCACGCACCTCAGTTAGGAGGTCCAGGAGGAGGAGAGATGAAATCAGCTGCAGAACTATCGGGGCTGACTCGGCTCAACTGGTCAGCAGTTACCGGTAGTGTTGTGATAGCATGGTGACCATGGTGGTGCTGGGGAAGGAGCGGCGAAACCCTAGAGTGAGACAGAAGAGGAAGCAGCAGCTGAACCCAAGTGGGCTGAAACATAGGCTACGAGCTGTCTCTGCGGTGAGGAGGAAGACAGGGCTTTTTTTTGGGGTGAAGAGAAAAAAAAATGTAGGGTTTTAGGATAACCTGGCTCTGATACCATGTGAAAATTTCGGTAATTGGCTCACCAAATCAGGGGCCAGGCACTTTCACATTTATAAACAGATAATACATGTTTAATTACATAATCGTCCTTCATCCTCTATTATATCTATTAATTCTCATACTGTGCACATCATTTCACTTTTATTCCATTGGGTTAGAAGGCTCAGGGTAGGTTTGATGATCCCAAAATCTTTGCCTTTACCTTTTGGAAGACCTAGGGTAGTCCTAGTAGCCCCAAAATCCTCCACTATAGTTTCCTTTGACCTGGTCATTTCTTTATTTTATTTTATTTTTTGCATCCATTCCTAAATGCTTCAGGCTCAATAGGTTGTTTACATATTCTCACATCATTTTCATTCATTCCTAAACACTTTTGGCAAAATAGGTTGTTTGCATATTCTTATCTTCATTCCTAAACACTTTTGCCTAAATAGGTTTTATGCATATTCTTAGCCTTAATGCTTTAGCTAAATAGGTTGTTTTCATGTGCTGTTGGCTGGCATTTGTATTCATTCCTTAACACCTTGGCCAAACAGGGTGACGCATTAATCTTGCATGACATAGCATACTTTGCCGTTTGCTTACTCGCCCTCAACTAAAGTAGGGGCTTCTCTTAACACTCTAAGGTGTCCTCATAGTCGAACCAACCACATTGCATGATATGTGCATAGTAAGATAATGGGAATAGCTACTTTTCTTTTCCAGTGACAAAATAGTACATTCCTAAGATCTTTGAAGCTATTTCCTACATAAAATATAATCATAAGAAACTATTTCAAAAATATTATGTTATTCTTCTCTCTTTAAAACTTTAAGAATGCAAAATAAAGAAACAAAAGGTCTAAAGACGGGTTTAAAACATGTTTTTAGTGGTAGTTACAAGCATGGGGGCTTGAACTCAAAACCGACTGATCGCAATAGTAAGGGGTAGACTAGTGAGTGACACATTGCATTACGATCATACTCCCTAAGTCAAAATATCTAACCACCCACACACCTAAGCCCATGGCCTCACAATCATACTCCCCAAGTCAAAGATTTAACCCACCATAGCCTAAGCCCAGTGGCAAGCTATTGGACCTAGTCCACTATAGGAAATAGTCTAGTAGGAAGAGTTTTTCCTGGTGCCTAGACCTAGTGACAAACACTGAAGGGGTTCATTCATGCCTTATGACGATAAAAAGAGACTACCCTCCTCCCTTGAGGACACACAGATACACCTATGTAATTCCTCTTCTCCTTGCTAGAGTGATCATTCTTCTTCTATCCCTTTTTCTCCTCTATTAGAGAGATCAATTTTGAGGCAATATTTTATGCTAGGAGTATAGATATTTCATCTAACACATTTCTTCTCCAATTCATCTCTTTCTCCTAACCTTCAATCTCCTAAATTTTTGACTAGTTTTCATCACACCTAACGGAGTTTGGATCTTTGGGATTTTGTTTTTCCTAAACTCAAATTGACGTAAGTCCTAAGGGTCTATAAGCAAGATAATGACCAGATTATACTGATTATTTTTCTTAGCCATCATGTAATTCTTTGTTGAATTATAGTCTTTGTATCATATGTAAAACTAGACATTTTGACATCTACCCTCCTTGAACTATCGTGCATTATTGTTTTTTCTAACTTTGACCTATTTGCATCACTTTTTACCCCTTCTACTTTTTAAAGAATAAAATTTAACACTAGAATTATAAAAAGGTCCTTTATCATTAAAATTCTAAAATAGTAAATATTTAATGGAGAAAGTAAAAAAAATATTATTGAAATAAGTGCAAACTAAGAAATGAGATTTGATACTTTTCTAATGAAAAATGAAGATTAAGACAATAAATTATAAATAGAGAAATTAGTATAACTTATTTAAAACGTTGGAACATGAACTACAAAATTTTTTTTTTGATAAAGAAGGGGAATTTTCATTAACAATCACAGCCAGATCCAAGGTCTTCTAGGGCCAGATCAAAAATTTGATTTGGGTTATCCTCTATCCATATTTGACAACTAGGTGAAAATGGCTAGAGATGAGCTAGGGCATGAGCCACCCTATTTCTAGTTCTCTTAACTAGCGAAAAACTGCGAAATTCAAACTTATTGGCTAAACATAAAATGTCATTTAAAATGAAACCAGTGATGGTGTTTGGGTGGGTGCGCTTCTTGAGATGTCCGCTAATGTTGCTGCAATCACCCTCAATGATAATCTTCTTGAGGCCTCGATCCCAGGCTTTCTGTAGTGCAAGATAACAAGCTATAGCTTCTTCATGTTCTGGATTCGTGAACCCTGCTGATTTTTTAGCTACGAAAAAGATGATATTGCCATTTGAATCTCTAAAAATTACTCCCCAGCCTCTTCCCCAATCTGCTAGTTTCCCTCTATCAAAATTGAGCTTGAAAAACCAGATTGGGAGGGGGGACGGCATGATGTACGTGTGCCCGAGGTACGCCCAGTCGAGGTATCCATTGCGTGTTGGAAATATTGGACAAAACTGAGGGCACTGGATACTACATGCGAGGGGTGAGAGATTGCCCTATGAAATATGTAACTGTTCCTGCAGTTCCAGCAGGCCCATAGAATAGCAACGAACTCACCAACATCATTCTTGTGGCTGCGTCGAACGGTGTCTAGAACATCCACCATGCTGCTGAAAGGACCAGCGTTAACTAGGTCAGCGAATGGGGTGTTGGTCCAGACGCTTTCTGCTTGAGGGCAATGAAATAGCACATGGATTGTTGTCTCAGAAGGTAACCTACACAGCTTACAGCTTGCACCCATATCGTGCACCTTGAGTGACAAGGAGCCCTTGGAAGGAAGGGTATCTATGCAGGTTCTCCAAATAAAAGTTTTCATATGAGGTGGAATGCGAAGACCACGAAGCTCTTTCTAAAATCCATTCATGAGAGCTACGCTAGAGCCTGGCGTTGCTTGTTCTTTGAAGTTCATGATGAGATGGTATGCAAACTTGATCGTGAGTTCCCCTGAACTAGAATAGTGCCATGTTGGAGAGTCCCAGGGCTAAGAGGAGCATAAGGGAACATTCATTATTACCTCGGCATCGACGAGGAGGAAGAGGGAAGTTACTACAGAGCTGAGCCATTCCCCGCTGTTTTTGTTGATTAGGTCCGCTACCCTCAAAAGGCACGCTTCAGGCTTGATTGGCGATAAGACTTTGAAAGAGTCTGGCCTTGTCACCCACTTAGACTCCCATATATTTAATGATCAGCCATCACTCACTATCCAACGAGAGCCCTTTTTGACTACCCACCGTGCCTGGTATAAACTCCTCTAGGTAAAACTTGGCTTGGGTCCTAACTCAGCGTCAAGTATCCCACAATTGAGGTAGTACTTAGCTTTGAGAAGACGTGAGACCAAGGACTAGTTAGCATGTAATAAGCGCCAAACTTGTTTAGCAAGTCAAGCAAGATTGAACATCTTAACATCCTGGAAGCAGAGTCTTCCTTGGAATTTACTTTTGCAGAGCTTGGCTATCGAGAACCAGTGAATTTTGCATTTGCTATTTTCATGACCCCACCAATAATTGCTTATGGATGATTGAATAGAGTGAGTGAAATTACCCGGTAGTTTGAATACGCTCATAGCGTAAGTGGGGACGGCTTGGGCCACAGCCTTTACAAGCACCTCCCTTCCTGCCCAGGATAGGTTTTTACTCAACCATCCGATGATACATTTGCATATGCGATCTTTAAGGGGCATGAAT
>NCQV01147564.1:1723-20533 GCA_002740545.1 Lophocereus schottii | reverse complement strand
ATCTTCTGATTCTGGTGGGTAGCCCAAGGTATTTGTCATACAAGAGTAGCTCCTGTGTATCTAATGTGAGGAGTGTACCATTCTTCATATCTGGAGGTATTCCTTTTCCGAACATCAAATTAGACTTGTCAAAGCTTACCTTTGCCCCGACGCTACTTTGTATGAATAAAGGATGGATTTGATCACTTCTACTTCATCCTTACTAGCGCTGCAAAATATGATGGAGTCGTCGGCAAAGAGCAGATGTGAAATAGGGGGAGCATTGTGACAGATAGAATACTCATGCAATAAATTCCTAGAGACTGCATCATTCGGCAGATAGGAGAAGCCTTCTACATAGAACAAGAACAGATAAGGGGAGATGGGCTCCCCTGAATGAATTCCTCGACTGGGCCTTACAAATCCCTTAGGTTCTCTGTTAATAATAAAAGAGAAGGTAGTGGATTCAACACACCTCATTATAAGGTTTGCCCAGTCAGCATGAAAGCCCATCTTAATCATAATCGCCCATAAGAAAGTCATTCTACTTTATCCAATGCCTTTACCATATCCAACTTGAGGGCTATACCTCCATTCGATTTGGGATGTGAGGTCATATCATGGAAGATTTCAAATGCAATAAGTATGTTGTCAGTAATCATCCTCCCGGGAATGAATGCACTCTGGTTCTCTAAAATGATGCTAGGGAGGCATGTCTTGAGCCTATTTGCAGTAACTTTTGTGACCAGTTTATGCAAAACATTGCAGAGGCTTATTGGCCTGAAGTCGCTGATGTCGTTTGGGTCATGCCTCTTGAGGAACAAGATGATATGCGTATGGTTGAGAGATGGAGGGACATCTCCTCCATTAAGAATATTAAGCACTGCTTGTGCGGCGTCTGCACCCACGTTTGGCCAAAATTTTTGATAAAAGAAGGGGTTAAGCTTGTCTGGCGCCGGGCCTTTACCCTGGTGCATTTGGAGGAGTGATTGGTAGACCTCATCCAGGCTATATGGTTGGCACAGGATATAGTTGGTGTTGTTAGTAACCCGTAGCTGGACGCTCCTAATGACTGTGTCGACGTCTAACACACCATTAGAAGAAAAAAGGCTAGTGTAGAAGTCCACCACAATTCTCTCCAGATCCCAGGCATTGGAGTACAAGTTCCCGTCCTTCCTTTGAGCTATGTTATATTATTTACATTCTTCCGTTGGCTCGCCCATTGATGGAACTAGGCCGAATTTTGATCCCCATAATGAAGAAAATCTGTTCTCGATCTTTGCCACCATAAGACCTCTTCCTTCTTCCACAAGTCACGTATTTCATCAAAAATGCATTTTCGATCACTAGCATTGGACGTGGATTTCAGCTGGCTCTGAAGCTTTTTAATCTCACATTGAAGGTTTCCATAAGTGTTGGTATCCCATTCAGCTAGATCTCTCATATGCCTAGAAATCTTCTCCATATACCAAAGGGTGGGGCTTGAATTGCCTGGCTTACGACAGGCACTGTCAATAATATTAGCAAAATCATTGTCCAAAGTCCAGAAATTCTCAAATTGGCGACATCGGCCTTTCTGACGGTGCTGGTGTTGTTCTACAATTTATAGAAGGATAGGGGAGGTGATCAGGATAGTCGTCATCCAAGTGCTTCACTCTGGCCAAAGGGAACATGGAACTCCAGTTTGAGTCCGCACAAAACCTATCCAATCTTTCCTCCACCGAGTGAGAACCTGGCTGCCTATTCCACTATGTGAACTTGTGGCCCAAGAAGCCCAAATCATATAAGTCGCACGTTTCAAGTGTAGCTCGAAAAGATTCCAGAATGGTTTGAGGCTTTGAGGATCCTCCTTGCTTTTCGATGTTGTATAGTATTTCGTTAAGATCACCACCTATGAGCCATGGAAGGGCCAAGAGTCTTAAGGTCCAGAAGCAAAGCACATGTTTTCATCTTATTTTGTGTTTCAGGGTAGCCATATATGCCAGTGAATCGCCATTGGGGATCATTTGGAGTCCATTGAATCGATATGCCCATGTAGTGAGACGAACAAGATAATAAAGCAAACCAAAGTTGTTTCTTCCAAAGCATAGCGAGACCACCAGCATGGCCCCTAATGTCCATAAAACTCCCATCATAGTCATCCAACCTTTTTAGCAAAGTCTCTCATTTCTGTACTTGATAGCATAGTCTCAGATAAAAATACCACGCTCGGCCTACATCCTCCAAACAATCACCGGAGGGTACTAACTGTCTGGGGCTTGCTGAGTCCCCGAAAGTTAAGACTTAGGAGACACATTGGTCTCGATAGGGTAACCTCCGTTGTTTGCTCAAGATTAGAACCATTATTATTTGGAGCATCCACAAAACGAACCTTATAGCCTTGCTGGGAATTTGTCCACTCATCCTTTTTTTTCTTGGATATGTCACTATCAAAATCAATGGGAATGTTGTCAATATGCATCTCCATTGGGCCTGCTTTATGGAAGGCTAATCTTCCTCTTGCCTTGCTGGATTGTTTTCCATATCGCAAGCTGAGTAGTCGGTGCCTTTCCTAGAGGATCCGCGTTCGTGATCTTTAGCTTTCTTTTTCATTGGGGTCGCTCGAATCCATGACCCATATTGAAAGTCGATTCAACAACATCAGGATTATAGAGTTCGCAGCGCTGATATACATGTCCTAAAAGTCCGCATGGACAACAAAAATCTGGTAACTTGACGTATTTCATCTTGAACCACGTCAGGGTGCCGTTCAGCTTCAGCATGAGGCCTCAACGTAAGGGTTTCTATAAGTCCCAGTCAACCTTGATTTTCAGAGCCTTTGAGCGGACGAGGATGTCAGCTTGATCCGCCTCCACAAAGCGGCCAATATTATTCCCCATCTGTCCCGCGAACTTCAAGTTTCGCACACCCATGGGAAGGTCATAAATCTTCACCCAAAAGCGAGCAGATGTGAACTCTATTTTTGAGGGCTGTTCATGAATGTCAAGTTCCTTTAGCAATAGAACGTGGCCATCGGAAGCCCATGGGCCTTCCTCAAGCACATAATCCATGTCTCCTGACGAGAAAAATTGGGAAGCAAATAAATTATGGTCGAGGTCCATTATAACCAGTCCATGAGATGGTTTCCATATGTTTTGCATTGTTTGTTTCAGAGCCTCAGGGTTGAAGACATTGGACGTGTGTACTTTTCCAATGAGGCACAAGGATGCCTGCGCCTGCACTTCCTCTCCCTGTTTCGGCTCAAATTCAATAATTTCATCCTCCACCTCCATGAGGCTGAGATGCTTCCAGTCATCCACCAATTCTCCAGCCATGCTTGCCTACCATCGCCGTTGCCTTATAAACCAAAATCTTCTCAGACCAAAAGCTGGTGAGAACTGCTCACCTAATGGAGCCCCGCTGCTGCCAAGACCCTACTGGATTGAGGGTGGAAACCTCCACACCAATGGGTGCCTGATAGCGTTTACTGGAACTCTAAGAGACACATACGGGAGGGGAAAAAACTATAAAAATTAATACACTTAAGAAACTATAGAGAATAAAAAAAGCAAACAAATATTTCAATAAGCATTATCATATAATGATGAAAACCAATAAATTTGCTCCAAAATTATAAGGGAAAGAACACGTGCAAGCACCACCACTTGCTTTGCCGTCCATTAAGGTTGTGAAAAAGACTAAAATGAAAAAAAAAAAATAAACAATTGGTTAATTGAGCTAATAAAACATTAAGCCTTCGATTCGGCTAATTTAAAAAGTCAGTTAACTACTAGTTAACTTTTATAAGATTGAGAACAAAAATGGTTTTAAAAGTTTATTTCGTTATTTGTATCCCAAACCCCCTAATTTGTGAATGGTATGTGGCAATCTTTATATTATAAGTAGTAAGATGATGGGGTTTAATAAGTTTTCCCTCGCTTAATCTTAGAATTCTATGTATTCCCTCCAAAATTACTCCCTAATAATATCTATGAAAATTTGAAATTTCAAAATTTTTGATTTATCCCTTTATCTAACCACCCTGAATTTCCGTTTAAAAAAAAATAAAACTCACCTTGAACCTCTCTCACCTTAGCTCTCTTGATTCAAGCATGACTTCCCTTAACATTACATGTTTTCCACTATACCTCAACCACCACCTCTTCCTCAATCAATGCTTTAATGCCCGTGACATTCTCTCTTCCCAACTTCACCCCCTATTCAATTTTGTCTCTCATATTCTTCTCTTCTATACTGCCACTAGATTTACATTTCTCTTCTGGTCTTTAATAATCAATCTCTATCGTATCACCAAATATGTTCAAGTGTACATTATTCTATTTCATATGTTCATCATGAATATGTTGTTAAATGATTTGTTCATGGAGTCGAGTAGAATGTGGGACAATAAAGCTATAATTCAGATAATTATGTGCTATTTCTCATGTTCATCATGAATATGATGTTCAATAATTTGTTGATGGAGCCAAGCAGAATATGAGGCAATGAAGTTATAGTTCGAATACTTATGTGTTGTTTGATTAAACTTTGTCAATCAGATTGCTATTTATCAAACTATTAACTTTTAGAAGTTTTTTATGATATTTAACCATGTTAGTTCTACATCACATCAGAGCCTACAAATTCCCATACATGCTCTTTGGTCAAATACTAGAATCCAATAATGGTAAAGGGAGTACAAAACACTGGCTATATGATCAAGTTACTAGAATCTCCATTTAATATTCTTTGAACTGAAAAATTTAATCATATCATAGTTGTGAGATATTCCCTTCAATTTAGTTTTTTTAATAAGCATTAAATATTAGTTTATAGATATTGGTAGAAATAAATGTAAAAGTATATGTTAATGGTGCCCTTCAGTGATTAGTTAACAAAGTCATATGTTTAGAAACATAGTAATGCAAAAATATGTGTTGATGGTTGTGCTTCAATAATCAACAAAATCATTCAGAAATATTAAAACCACTTATAAGAAGATTAATACAAGTAGTTGTAATCTCATTTTATGATACTAGGATTAGTGCAAATTCATATAAAATGTGTTTTAACTATTCATATAAGATTGGTGTGAAGCGTTGGCTATATGATCAAGGTGCCAGAATTTATATCTCCATATAATATTCCTTGAATTGGAAAATTTAATTATATCATAGTTGTGAGAGATTCTCTTCATTTTAGTTTTACTTTTTTATTTTTAAAGAAAAAAGGGGTACATAATAAACATTGGATATTAGTTTATATATATTGATAGAAGAAAAATGCAAAAATATCAGTTAATAGTGGACTTCAATAATTAGTTAGTAAGATCATCCAAAAACATAAAATGCAAAAACACAAGTAGATGGTGTGCTTAAACAGTTAGCAAAGTTATCTAGAAGTACTAAAATTCTTGATAAGAGCATTAATACCAGTAGATGAAATCTCATTTTAGGATCACAACTTTGGCACAAATTTATATAAAAATGCATTCTAATTATTATTTTTTAAATTGAAATATTGTTCCGTATATCATTTTTATTCTTAAACTTTTTATGAGTGTGTTTTTTTTGGGGGGCCACACCATTAAGCTTTAAATTATATAATATATGTACAACTTTTAATTTTTACATCAGTCACTGCTACGTTCATATAGAAACCCATGCAGCAGCACTACACAACCTATATTTTTTTTTTGTGTATTTAGACCTATGTACTTCCTAAAATATTAATCAGATTGCCACTTTAGAATTTTATCAAAATATCTATTCATTTTGCTTTTCCAAATTATAAACTCTTGGATGATTCATTAGTTACATATCTATAAGTTCATAAACATTAAAAGAGTTAAACATGACAATTTCATAATAACCAGCCAGGACCAGTGCATTGCCCCGGGATTAAGTTGTTAAATAGTAACATGCTACTTTGAAATTATCATTGAACAGTGAATAGATCAAAGTCAAAAAATATGAGATAAGTAGTGAAAACATGCTGGAAGCATAAGAGTTGAAGAAAATAATTGCATAGCGCTTAATATGTAATGAATCCCATAGACTACATAACGTAAAGTTGAACGAAACATATGTTCAAGTGTAAACTAAAACAAAAATAAGCGTGAATTAAGGCAGATCACATGGGAGTGGAGTGAAGGCAACGCTACATCGATTCTTCTTCAGGTTGTATTAAGCACCAAAAAAAAAAAATAGACATACTTAGATCTGAAACATATAAAAGCAAAGGTAGAATGAAATGTATATGCATATATATCTGTTACCTAAAGAAATAACTGTCGTCACGATGCCTTAAGAAGGGAACTTCTTCCTCCCAATCAACTGATGTAATGACATCGATGGAGGGTTCGATTTCACCTAATCGAGGAGGCTCCATGGCAAACACCCATGGATGTTCTAGGTGATCATCCATAAGCTCAGCTTCTGGCTACATATATTGAAAATGAAATTTATTAGTTAAAGTAAACCCATATGTGTGAAGCACAAATTACAAAATACTACAATAATAAGAACACTAATGCTGCATAGCCACTTAAGATGTTGGTGCTAGTATGGAGAAGAATTGCTGCAACATCTTAAAGAACGGTAAAAGTTCGAGTGCCCGAGCTATCTCGTACATCAACTTTGAAGAAGAATCTAAAAGGTGAAAGAAGAGGTTACAAGGAAATATCTATTATATATTTGAGCATATCTTAACAATTTACAGATTAAATGATACTGAAGGAAGGCCAAAAAATATATACCTTTGAGTAGTTGCATCTCGTGGATGTGGACATATACTATGCGGTATATTGAGGTCAAAGACATGATAATGGGAACATAAAAGGCAATTAGGGCAAGATGTATAGACAATTGGGAAGATATTTTTCATGTATGCAAAGATGCGATAATATGAAACCTGCAATTGCACATATATTATAACACAATACCCAAGTTAGGTCAGTAGTTGTCAAAATGGCTTATATGTGTAATAGCACAAGAAATCTAACACAATATTGTAATACATTATGCAATGGAGAGTATTTAGTAAGAGTGATTTGTTTGGCAACAAATAACTTTTCCAAAGTTGGAATTCATAATCTTTTCCGATGTATAAATTGTAAGCATTGTTGAGCATGTCCATAATTAGCCCACCTATCACATGTATAAAATACAATTGAACACAGATACACATTTGGAATAAAAGTTTGTAAATAATTGGTGATCACATATTATAATAACGTGAACAAAAGTGCGGGATTCACTATACCATCCCTCAAACTCTGAAGTACATTCAAGTGGTGGATTAATCAACAATCGGCTTCTAGGTGTTTTAAATAGCGTAATTCCTAGGAAATATATTACAACATTTTAATATGGTAAGGAAATGTACTGAGATATGGAAGCGAAAATTGAACGTCAAATGTAATGGTTCGAAATGATAAATGATATACACACCTTTGTACCTTCTTGCAAGTAACCTAGATACAAGCAGTACATTTTTAAATAATAAATTATGGGAAAGCTGGTTGCCTCCAATTTCAACAAAATCTCCCTATAAGTTGAGTTTCAATGCATTCAGCCTACAAAAGAAAGAGTTAATCTTTTGATAGGATGTACTATGCAACAGAAAGTTTAAACATTAAGAACAACATAACAAAGAGGACAATATGTTACTAGTTGGAAGCACATACTACATATCACAAATGAGCACATCTCGTTGAAGGGTTCCTGCACGTATCTTACCACGGTCAGAAACTACAACAACTAAACAAATGATGTCTGCAGAACGTAATTAGTAAGAGGCATGTACAGAGGGGTTGAATAATTTAGAAAATCATAGTATACTATAATTACCTATTGTTTGTGCACTGGGCTGTAAATGCGTATAGACATCAAGAAAAGGAACTAATGATGGGAGGCGGTGGTATAGGACTGCATCGTACTCATCAATCAAATTCAGTAATTCAGTCTTATGAATGAAAAATAACTTAAGGTTGTTGTCCATGATTTCTTTATCCTCAGGTCTGGTATAACTAACTGAGAAACCAAAGAGGCGATGTAATCGACCCATTTTTAGAATAAACTTCCACCTGTTGATGTCTTTGTCCATTATAACGTCTAAAATCTCATTACGCTATCAATGCATAAGAAGGTAAATTAGTATTAAATTGAGAGAAATGGTGAAAGCCAAATAGTAGACAAAATTGAAACACCTTAGCATCCATGAAGACAACCTTCCAAACCTTACGATTGCTATATGCTCGAAGACTCAACGTTCTCATCAAGCGTACAAAAATGCAAATAGACGTAGTATAATAAGAGATGTTACTAATTGGCATACAATCAAATGAGACAGATGTTGTCATGCCTGTACAGGTACATAATCAAATGCAAAATATAAGTAAAGTATTTGACAAAATATGTAGATTTACTCAACCAAAGTGGCACCATAATCCAAGTGAGTTATGCTATAGTATAAATACAACAAATAATTAGGCTACATTAATGACACCTTCGACATTAGTTGCACTATTCACAAAAATGGATGGCTAAATGCGCTTCAAAGTAGGAGGAAGCAGAAATTGTTAATGTTTAGTGGTAATATATGAATATCATTTCGTATACAAGAAGTTTATTTCTTATAAACATATGGAATGTGAGGCCCTTTTTTTAGGGGAAAAAAATACACCATAAAGCAAAATGACAATAAAAAGGCATCATTACTAATGAGCTAAGCGGGTAAAAAACATAGAACAATGGAAAATTTATGTACTTCATAATCCTCAAAAAATTGTGTGTCTATAATGTATGCACTGAACGAAACGCTAAATATAAAATGTACATCCGCATTAATCGCAATGAGGTATATCATTGAAGATCTCTCTGTATACAACATTCTTGCTGACATTATCAGGGATATCACTCTTATTACAAATTAAAAATTTTAACCCAGATGGGGACGTGACCTGGGAAACGACAACACAAAGCTGTCTATGTGAGAACACTGGTTTGGGAAGGTAGACCCCAACATGCTTGAGTGTTTGTCCTTGACTTTTGTTGATTATCATTGCGAACACCAATTTAATTGGGAATTGACGTCTTTTTAATGCAATGGTGTGTCATCTGAAGATGATGTCAAGTCAATACGTGGAATAACCACTTTTTGCCCAATGTTGCAACCAGTAATAATCCTTCCTTCCAAAACCTTACTCCCAAGATGTTCAACAATCAACCGTGCCCCATTACACAAACCCAAATGTGGATCAAAATTCCTCAACAAAACCATTGGTGCATCTATTTTCAATTAAATTTCATGGTTCGACAAGCCTGAGAAAGTTAACCCATGTAGTATTTCCAGTCGGTGAATGTCATCAATGTCAGGATGCTAACTGCACTCCTGAAATGTATCTGAACTCAAGTATGTGTGACAACTTCCAGGAAGCATTCCTAAAATTTGGGAGTTTAATTCATCAACATCATTGTTTGTAGCAGTAAGTAGGCAGCGTTCCTGCATGTAAGAACCGTCATTATATCTAGTAGATAACTCAGGGTAAATTTCTGATATTGGGTTGTCCAAATCATGATTGTCATTTCGAATGAGGAACTCAGAAGGGATTTGTATCCAGTTGGCTTCGCTCCCTTCTTACAATGATATACTGGGTAATGTGCGATTACTGACACTCAAGATCCAATCCGTAAATTGTCGTAACCGCTCATATTCTTCGTGTCGTAAGCATGGATCCCTAAGTCGCATGTTGATCCGTAAATGCATGACTTTTCAATAAGGCTAGAAACAGGACCTAGAAATTGATGCCGCAACTGTGTCAGCTCTTCCGCCTTTTGTTACAACGAGAAGTACTTGTCTGAAATCACCACCAAATACAATCAATTTTCCAACAAATGGTTGTAGTTCATTGCCACATATTTCCCTAAACGTACGGTCCACTGTCTCGAAAACATGACGGTGCATCATAGGTGCCTCATCCTATATTAGCAATGATGTTTGGCAGATCAACTCAACCAACTCTGAATGCTTAGAGAATAAGCAATATGTTGTGTCTGTCGCATTAATAGGGATCTTGAACATTGAGTGAACAGTTTTTCCTTAAGGGTAGTAATAACGCTGCTATTCCGGATGACACAACTAACAGCATAATTTTCCCTTTCAAGCGAAGGGCAGCAATAATAGCTTTCCAAACATAGGTCTTGCTCATTCCACCACTACCATATACAAAGAAGCATCCTCCTTCATTGAAATCATCAGCAATAATAACATTTTGAAACACCTGCATCTGGTGGGAGTTTAATGTAGGAAGCAACGAAGTTAAAGTACTAGCTTCTATTTGTGCAACATCAGAAAGGGCAACGGCATCACAGGTAATTCTTTCAAGGAACGACCATTACTATTTAGAATAACTTGTATTTCATATAATCCAAGAGTTTCCCTCTATTCAAGTCATCATCCCGATCTTCACGTTGTAATCATTGCTCTAAGTCGTCTGTCAAGTCTTCCCAGTGAGCTTCCCATAGTACATTAGGTTGTGCAATCTCATTGTACATAAGCATTGAGAAGAACATACTCTATAGTTATGCCCCAGTAGCCCATGCCGCTGGTTCAGTGAGAGCATTATCCCATTCATTATTATCACTTACCAATCCCCTTGGGTAGCAAGCTTCACAGAATGTAGGGTACAATGTGCCATGAAATGTTCTCAAGTCATCAAAGCACGTGGCCCCACGAACAATAGTAAGCAGCATTCTCAAATAATATCGCTTTCCTGAGTTCAGATTTGCAAATGGTAGTCTTCCAATACATACCCGCTGTTGACGTCTAGTCTACTTTTTTGAACTCCTATTCCAACATAATACATTAGGAACTCAGCATATGTATATTGCTTTGCTTGAGGGTCATCCACATTAACTTGAAACCATGCCATGAGCATACTAATTCGTTGTCTAGCTATATCAAGAACATCATCCAAGTTATTACCGTCTTTGAAAAGAATGTTATGTTGCCCTAGTAAATGATACTGTAACATTTCAATAGATGGGTACCGTTGTGTCATTTCAAACTCAAATATTCGCCATATTGCATCTATAGCGGATACGTATCTACTATCTAGGTATTGTGTAACCTCATCAACATCTGAATGTTGATTGTGGCCTCCTTCTCCATTAGATTGACTATTTTCCTCAAGGATAAATGTAGTTTGATCGGGACCTTTATGCATATACTTATGAAGGTCTTTTATAACCTTCTTTTGTGCATAATGCTCAACACTGATGTGTGTGTCATACTTCACATACAAATCACGATTATATGGAACAACCCACTGATTGTCAATCTGGTTGCCATTAATAGTAATCATTCTGCCGTCATCTCTACGCCGATATCTAACAAATCCATTTTCTTCAATAGTTACGTAGTTAGTAAAGGCCTTTAGGTAGTGCTTTCTGCACGTAGGTCCATCCACATAGGGAAGATAAGGATTAAGTACCCCACATGGGCCATGGATCATGTGCTTGGTAATGGTTTCATATGCAAGTGGATCTTTATCTTTATCAGGAAGCTCAGCACAAATGAAGGCATCGATGTCCTCAGAGCAAGTAGGTTTGTCATTAGTAGCAAGGGTCAAGAGGATATGAGCATGGGGTAACCCTCTTTTTTGGAATTCAATAACATAGATATCTACGAAATTACAAACAAATAAAGTTACCAACACTTGTTATAGCAAAATGCAAATTGGAAACAATGTTGCACAAGTGCAAACAGACCTGAAACAACGGTGCTGTGGAAGTTTTTCTCCTTGAAATCTCACATCAACTCCTACAGACGTAATTGAAAGACATGAGCTAAAATATCTAGCCTGTCATTCACATGTTGTCTAGGTTGTTGATCTAGTGCTTCTTGTATTTTAGGCCAATTTGGGTTACAGGTAAATGTGATAAAGAAATCTGGGTACCTAATATGTGTACATATTGTCATCGCATCAAGGAAGTGTTTCCTAATGTACCGCAGACCTCCAGTAAAAGAGGAAGGTAGGATGCACCTTCGACCAATGGTGCTGGCATTAGATTCGCCAGCGGTGATAGCGTGTTCTAAACCAACATACAGTTCAATAAGCAACACATTTTGGTGGTCTCGTATGTAACAGAGACGTTCATGCTTAATAATAGCATAACAATCAACTATAAATTGAAAGAACAGTCTCCCTTCTTGAATTAAAATTTTTACTTCATTAATTCTGAACTGTATTCTGTGTGCATAACATTGGAGGAATGTAACACCTTCACGATGGTTACTTGACCCTTCAGCTAATGGAATGCCTCGTCCCATCCATCTGTTCCAAAGGAAAATAAAAGTGGATATTTGAAGGCCATATAAGAAGGATGGGTCCCATATATTCGCCTTATATTTCTAGTAACAATTCTTAAAATTATGTCAGTACCAACAGCCTCTAGACCTTCACCTCCAACAGTAAAAGCAGCAACTTCATGAGTAGTTGGTCATATATATTGCCACCGGGCCTTGCAATGATGATGCGAATGCCCATATCATGAACATCATCAGTATTAATAATGTCTCTTGCCTGACAAAATACTTATACATATGGATTGCATGCATTCAACATTTGTTGCAAATTCTCTATGGTGGATGACTCAATCCCATTTACATTGCCTCCCCTCCTAACAGCGTTGATTCTATTACGAGACTCATACTGCGTGTCATAAATATAAAGTTGTGCAAATCTTGGGGCATGGCCTTTAGGTGACATTAACGACCCGATTTGATGTAGTTTGCTCCACTTATTCGCAATTTATGACTCTAGGGTACCTTGATTTTATGAAAATAATTATTAGGGGTCAATGTCTTTAGAATGTATTCTAAGGTACACACTATTTTAGGTACACTATTACTAGGCTACAATATTTTTTGAAATAGTTACTAGCTGAAATTTTTTTTTTGCAACTTAGTCCCTGAACTTTCTGAATTTATAATTTTTGTCCAAAATGAGATTTAACATGCAAATACTTGATTTTTTCGTACTTTTTAATAAAACTAATCTTATACTTTCGTTTAAACTTCTTATAATGAATTTACTGGTACTAATTATCACAATCTACTACTTATATCATAAATATTATATTTTCTGTGATTAACGGCCCACCATGCTTAACAAAAATAATTAAAGCTTAATTAGGGAGTTTTGACCATTACTTGAACGTAGTCGGCGTTCAATCCCGACGTTCCTCTAGCTTCTGGTTTACAGAGGTTGCTAATCTCAACCCTAGCTTCCTTAGATCAGGCACAGCACATATCCATTTCATTTTCTACCTCGGACCATAGTCACTAATCAAGTTTTACTTATTTTAAAAGATAGTGAGACTTTAATCAAGAAATTATAATATTTAAGGCATAAGGTTCAATTGGATAACATTCCCTTCTGGGAAAATTTCTTTTATTGAAAACTTGAAAATGGAAATATTACAATGGAAAGCATAAAAAGGGACTTAAAGCTAAGATCATCAGATATGCTTGTTTATAGAAAAATGGAGAATCCCAACTTCTCTTTTTCTCAAGAATGTTCGAATGATCGTGTCCCTTCTCAGCACTTGACCTCTCTATTTATAGAGGGGATGAGGGTGTATAGGATGCTCTAAAAGCTACAGTACATAAAAAATTTTTCACATGGCTACAGTACCTACTGACATCTACGGTACATACTTTATTTTATAGACTAGACACATATCAAAAGAATGGGGCAGCTTTTTTTCAGAACTTTTAATGATGATAAGACTAATCATTATTATTGAGATTCTGCATTCCTTCATCTCCAATTATATCTTCCAAACCATCATTATCAGGGTAATCATCAAAATCTTCATCAATTTGCTTAAGATGCTCTGGATCCCATTCTTCAAATAATTCAAGGAGATATTTCTTCTCTTTTTCTGATAAGAATTTTCCAGCTCCCATATCAAAGAGATAATCAAAGATATGTTTTGACACTACTCTTTCCACCTTCATGTAGTCTTTAAATTCATTATCATAGGCAAAAGTAGTGTTTCCACAATGAATTTACGTTTTTTCTCGTTCGATTAATGCCAACATTGATGATAAATGTTTAAAAAAATCCAATAGCCCTTGATAATGCAGCATCAGTAACCAAATGTACTAGATCCCTATGAATACAATTTTATCGTTGATCATCGAGATTGTCCCAATCAATGATTTGGATAAGATAATGGGTTGGTTTGACTCTTCCATCTTCATATTCATTTAGAGCACTATAAACCTCTAAAGTTAGGAATTTGTGAACTGGAATTTTTGTTGGTCCCTCAGGAGATTTAAGAATTCAATGGAACCTTTTGAACATATATTGCTGGAACTTAGTTAAGGTTGGGAAAAATGGGAATTTTGGATCTGGGACTTTTGAGAAGTAAAGTACCATCCCATATTTTCAAGCTTTAAAGACAAGATCATTAGGAGATAATGAATTGGTTAGCAAGTAAATGCCATCAACTCCAGATTTGTTGAAAAAGTAGATTGTTGTACTCCAAAATTCCCAAATATCATAAGAATAATGATGATAAAAGTCGATGCAGGTTGCATACCATTCATTGAACCATTTCTCTCGAACATGAGAACTTATTTTTTCTTGGATATCGTAAGGACACTGAAGGTAACTAATTTGTAATTCTAGAAGGGAAGATCTTTGGACTATTAGGTAGGCTATAGGTGGTAGACTAAAGTGTGATCCACTTTTTGTATGAAATTCTAGGTTATCATTAAGGAGTTTACTAGAATGTGTAACTCATTTTAGTATAACTGGCATTTCATTAGGAATTTCCTCCTTTTCTGGCAGGAGGTCAGCTTTGATGATCACCATTGGCGAGTTCTTGAGTTGGACTGTCTGCCAGAGAGTTTTTTGATCCCTGTATATATTCAATAGAGAAGAAAAACTGGTTAAGCCATAATTACCAACGTAGGAGTCGCCCTTGTGCTTACATATTTGATAAATTCATTTTCACAAAGCCAAGTATTGCTTTGCAATCAGCTCGAATGAGAAAAGGTTTTGGGCCAAAAAGATTAAGAACTTTTCAATTCCCTTATAACTGCAAGGATTTCTTTTTCCATTGTAGGATAGTTGCATTCTGCTTTATTAAAGCTTCCACTGTAGTATTTGCAAAGGTTTTCTCCTTCTTTGATTTTGAGTACTGCTCTCCAATGTTCATTGCTGGCATCTAACTCAAGAATTAAATCATCTCCTTCATTAGGTAAATTAAAAACAGAAAGATTTTTACACATCTTCTTGAAATTCTGGACAATTTTTGAATCGTTAGTGGTCCATGTCCACCTAACACCTTTCTTGAGTTTTTGCTGTAATGGTTTTTTTAGTTTCGCCAAATCTTTTATGAAATCAGAAGCATAGGTAAGACATCTAAGATACCTTTCTAGTTGTTTCCTATCTTCAATTTTTTCAAGAAAATTTTCTATTTTTTCCAAAATATGTTTTTTTAAAATAATATGTTCAGCTTTTATCTCTAGACCTAAAAACTCAATCTCTTATTTAGCATGAATGCACTTGTTTTTTCCAAGTATAATACCATGAACAATGCATCTTTGGGTGACAGCCAAGATATCGTCTTTGTGCTGTTCTATGGTTTTGGAAAAGATAAGGATATCATCAATGTAAACTAAACAACAATGATTAAGGTCTTTGAAGATGTTATCTATTCTTCTCTAAAATACTTGAGGTGCATTTTTAAGACTAAATGGCATTACTATCCATTCATAATGTCCTTGTGGGGCATTGAATGCAATTAAATGAATACTTTCCTCATCTATTTTTATCTTCCAATAACCGCTGTTGCAATCCATTTTCGAGAACCAAGAGACACCTTGAATTCTGTTAAAAAGGACTGTTTTATTAGGAATATAATAACCATCAAAGACAGTATTGTCATTAAGCTTTTTATAATTGATTACCATTCTAACTTTTCCTCTTTTTTCTTCAGCGTGATTTCTTACCATAAAAGCGGGACTGGTGTGAGGACTCTTACTGTTTCTAATTAATCCTTTATCCAGAAATTCTTTGATTTGTTTATTAAACTCTTGAATGTCCTGGTGGGTATACCCCATTTATTTAACTCGGATGATAGTGTTGGGCTTTAATAAAGCAATTTTAGCAAATGTTTTGTCCTTATCCCAAAACTTCAAAGGATTGTCAGAGTAGAGCTCTTTGCATAATTTTTCTTGTTATTCAAGGATTTGCTCTTTAATAGATAACTTAAGTAATGAGATTGTTAGTGCTGCTTCTCGTTCTGCATGCAATACTTTCTCAACACAATGGCTGCATGTAAATTCAATGTTTTAATGAGTGTAAGTCTTACTTAATTTTTCAATAGAGACTGAGTAACTATTAATTGTAAATATTATTTGGTTTATGATCTGAGTGCATGGAGAATATAATCCTTGAAAATTATTTCGAATAATCATATCATGAGAGAGCTGATCAGTAGCCCATAAAGTAGTATAATACATTGGACTCCTCCTAATTCTATGGATAACCCTTCTATGGCTTCATTGTAGCTCATAACACTATTATCAGCTATCCTTGCTTATAAAGAATTTTTAATTCTTTTCCACATAAACTCAGAAAATAGTGATCTTCTTTCAAAGCATACAAAACAACCACTATCTATGTAAGCACATAGTTCATATTTATTATATCCTTCTAAACATACCTTTATTGGGATATAGATCCTATTAGGGTTTGTATTGGTAGACTCATAACATATTTCCATAGTCATATTTTTGACTAATTCATCCGTATAAATTAGTTCACTAACAGTTCTTGTTTTGTATCCAATGACCTTCCTATCTAGACTTGTTAATCGATCTAAAATGGGTCTTACAGCTTCAAAACTCATTTTACTTATTTCACTGACCAGGCTAATTGTATCATCTTCTTTAAACTCTTCTTTTATGGATGAAGATCCTTCTCCCCAATCTGACCTTGTACTCATACTCCTTAATAGTTGGGGTTTAATTGTGATTTTACCTTTCTCATCAATTTTTATTATATTTTTCTTATTGATTTTTATAAGATTGGTAAAGCTAGATATCTATGAACGATCGATTTTTTTCTCATGTGGATGAGACTTGATCCTCTGGATCTTTTGCATGGCGGTACGGCTTGCAAATTTCTGTACTTCTATCATTGTTACCTTAGTTTTGGGGTCTATTGTATTATCTAATTTATAGATAATGTTCCAAAATATCCTCAAGGGATATCCTCCTCTCTTCTTATCCATTCCGACTATTTTAATCTGAAGGAATAAGAAGTTTTTTGTAAATTCATCTTTTAGACTCACATAATATACAGGTCGACATTTGAAACCTACAGACCCATTACATAATTTGGTGTTTATCCCTGTGATTATCTGATCATTAACTTTGGCATGCCTAATATCACAAAGTAAAGCATAAAGATCAATATCTTCACCTTAATATTGTAATGGAGTGATTTGAACTTGGACGCTTCCGACATTGATGTACTTATATTTTCTATCTTTGTTATGCTTAAGGATATTCTCTCAATTAATAAGATTAACTTCCCCAACGTCATACTCACAATTTTTTATCTCAAGATATCCTTCCATCATTTCACATACGTATTTGCTTTTTAATTGAAAAATGAATTTTTTATAGATCATGTCTTTTTGGATTATGGGAAGAACTCAATCTCCTTTGACTTCTTCATGATCATTGTCTACTACAAACTCTTCTCCCTGAAGATCACCAAGGCTAACTGAGCTACTTTCCATCATATGGCTTATTTCTTCATAATCACTTTCTTCATATTCATTGTCTTTTATAATTTCAACAATTCCTTTGTTGTTGCCTAGGGCTAGGTCTAATGCTTCATCTTTACTAAGCTTAACATAATCTAGGCCTACTAATGTTTCAATAAGTTTGTTATTCTTCCTGTTTTTGTATTCATTAGCATAATGCTCTATTTCTCCACATGCCCAACATTTGCAGTTGTTTTTTTCCGATCGGGCAAAAGCCAATTTTTCTAAAAAATCTTCGCTTTTTAGGACTTGATTTGTTGTAATATTTTCTTCTATATTTTTCTCCTCTTTGCTTGTTAAAGCTCATTTTCTTATAGAATTTTCTTTTTCTTTTTTTCTCAGGTTCTTTTTCCCATTGGTGAGGTGAATCCCAGCAATTAAGAATTGCTTTCTAATTTTCTTTTGCTTTTGAAGATCAAGACATTGTTCATTGACTCATTTTCACAAATAAGAAATTCTTGAACCAAAGGGTATCAGCAACATCTACTCGTTCAAACAATGCCATATATTTTTCATTAATTATAGAATTTATAAGATATGGCAACTTGTCATAGAACATACCAAGATTTGTTTCATTATGCCCAATTTTGTAATAATATTGGCTGAATTCTATAAAATAATTTTCTAGGTACCTCATATCCCATAGTTCTATGTTTTTAATTTTTCTTTGCCATTCTCGTACTTTTTCTTCAGAATCAATTTTAGCTCCAATGAATCCAGTTTCTATTTCTTTACACAAACTTCTGAACATGGCAGCTGGTGTTTCCATCATTCTTGATGTATTTTTACCATCTTCACTTAATGAATCATATTAGTCAGCTACAGTGCTGGAGAAACTATGCTCGATATAGTTTTAAAAGTTTGCCGCAGTCCATGTAGTATTTAAGTTTAAGACACTGTTCTTTCCTCTTTTCTAATGCTCAAATATTTCTTCTCTATTACGAGCTCCGTCAATGTTTAAGATATATCTAGTTTGGCTAATTGGGGTAAGGCCAAT
>NCQV01147533.1:0-11523 GCA_002740545.1 Lophocereus schottii | reverse complement strand
TGAAAACCATTTGATTCCAAGAGTGTAGATTCACATAAATCCGAGGGGACGAGAGGCTTACTCAAACGTCTACCTGAAGCTTTAATTGATATCAAAGGAATGTGATTTCAATAATAAAAAAAGAACCAAATATTACGTATGGAAATCAATGATTTCATATCTTGTTATGAAAAAATGTTGAGCTAAACAACCGTGAAAAATTTGAAACGTATTGGCATCATTAGTATATCACCCTTAAATGATAATGTAATTCCTGTCAGAAAATTTTATTTGTGATTTGCAATTTATTATTCAAATTATTTATTTTTTCACTTATTTATCTCAAGTAATTGCTTCTTAAATTTTAGGCTGACAAAATTTATATTGGTTTAACTTTGTTGAGGGGAAAATTTGTTTACTAAGAGGGGATTAGTTGGGATTTATGCCCAATATTAACATCCGTTTTGACCTTTTTAAGGGATCTATTGGGTTAATGGATTGGACAAGGGAGATCTTTGAGCTAATCCCCACCCCCCCAAAGGGTCCTATTTCAATGCTTTTGTTGGCCATCGACTACCTGATTTTTTTGCCTACAACTTTTGATATTTTTTGGGCTGATGGTATGGGAGTCTAATGATCAAGCTTATGTAGTTGAGAAACTCTTTGATGGTTTTACTCTCTTGTCCAATCTATTGAATAGTTGGATTACAAATTTATTATTATTAAACTATATTTTTAGTATTAGGTGTCTATTGGTTCGAAGTTCTCCTTATTGTATATGAAAATGACTAAATAGTTGTTGAATCTTGAGAGATGGTTACACTTGAAAAATTCTTCTCAGTGTAGTGAGGACTTTTCCTGTAAGGCGAATACTTTGACACACTTCAATATTGATTACTTTTGAATCCATTCTTATCAGTGCAGTAGGGGCCTTTTCTCTCTAAAGAGTGTACTTTGACACGTTTGAACGTAGGTTCTACTTCTAAACCCTTCTATCTTTATCTAATTCTAACAGTTGTTTACATTAGCTTCTAATTTTTTTTGTTGATATCCATCAATTGGATATGTCTTATGCATATTAACTGGGCATGTGTATGTGATTGCTAATCTTTTCATTGTACTCATGTTACATTACAAATTAATAGAAAAGTTTCCCACGAATTTTTAGGGATGTCATACAAAAATTTCCAACAAATTTAGATAGGAAACACTACTTTTTTAATACTAATTGGAGATGTAACTAATGCTTACATGCCTATAGGTTATTCTTTGTCTTGGAATTATATATGCATGTGATAAGACGGTATGAGATAGATGTAAATTGTTGCAATATGGTTTGAAAGTAATAGTGTACATATGTACTTTTTGTTTATAATTGGACCTTGTAATCTTGATGTATATTGTAACTCTTTTACCCAAGACCCCAATGAGGGGTCAAGTTGCCTTATTTCCGCACATGGTATCCGAGCAAAACCCTAATTAATTAACCTTTAAAAAAAACCTGGGCTTAAACTCTCGTCTCGTGCCTCCAGCATCATGACCATCACACCTCCTTCCTGCTTTGGGATCTTGTCATCTCCATTGGAGCCCAGTACTCCTTCACCCAGTGTGGCAACGGCATACCTGCTTCCGGCGCCCTTCTAGGTGGTACTGTTATTATCAGCAACCCTTAAACTGTTGCTGTGGTTGCCTTTTACCTCTGCCTCAGTTCACGACCGCCATGCCTATGCACACCACCATTACTACTGTGCGACCCAAGTAACCTTTCTCTTCAATAGTTGTCCAACCTTTTTCAACGCCCATCCTTCCTTGCCGTTGAATGACTCTGTTGCCACGACAGGCTCTTATCCTCCTTTCTCAGTAGCAGCACGGTTTCCATTCTCACAGTATGAAGTTGGGTCGTCCAGTCAAGCGTTCCCTTCATCTTCTTCGGTTCTAGCACCATTAAATCCACTGCTGTGTTTCGGCGCAACTGTGGATCCATCAAACCTAGGTGTCACCCTTGCTGCACCAAATATCACCAATCTAGTGAGGGTCGGTTGACCACACCTGAGGGCTATCTCACATGGCAAACACAATTCAGTGCTGTTCTGGTCTCTCATGGTTTGCTTGGTTTGGTTGATGAATCATTTCCACCAGCTCCAGCTACACTTACTTCATCAACTGGTGACATTCGAGTCATCTTGAATTTCAGGATTGGGTAAGGGTACGTTCTGAGGTACTGATTGATATCAGAGATTGTCCGGCATCTTTCCATTTTCGGGATCGATCATCACATCGTTTTATAAATTCAAGCATGGCTCGGGCCCTAGAATTAAAAGGGGTGGGAGGGGATACTTTTTAGTACCTCGAAATAGGTGTTATTTATTTTTCTAGTCTTACTTTTTTTGCTTAACTTTTTGGTACATGAGATATGATGTTTTGTTTTTTTTTTCTACCTTCTGAATGACTGTTTTAATTTTTTAATACTTTCCGTACTATTTTTATTTTTACTTTTGGCCCAAAACTTTTAGAAATTATAGAAAGGGCCTAGAATTGAGTAAAATATGTAAATATGCTATTTTTAGAGTTTTTTTAGAAATATACTTGATTTAAACGATTGAGCTTGTTATAATGATTTTAGTGGTACTAGTTATCACAATCTACTACTTATATCATAAATGTTATATTTTATGTGATTATAGGCCCACCATGCTTAGCAAATAATTAAAGTTTAATTAGAAAGTTTTTATCATTACCTGAATTTAGTTGGTGTTCGACCCTCGAATTCCTCTAATATCTAGTTTACAGAGATTGCTAATATCAATCACATATTCCTTAGATCAGGTACAACACAAATTCGTTTCATTTCCTACCTCGAACCGCAATCATTATTCAAGTTCTTTATATTTTAAAGGATAGTAGAACTTTAATCAAGAAATTATAATATTTAAGACATAAAGTTCAATTGAAAAACGTTCCCTACGGAAAAACTTCTTTTATTGAAAGCTTGAAAGTGGAAATATTACAATGGGAAGATTAAGTAGGGACTGAAGCTACTAAGATCATTAGAGATACTTGCTCATAGAGACATGGAGATTTCCGACTTCTCTTTTGCTGAAATATGCTCAAATGACCGTATCCCTTCTCAGAACTCAACCTCTTCTTTTATAGAGAGGATGGGGCTATATAGGATCCCCTAAAGGCTATAGTACACACTGATGTTTTCACATGGCTACAGCTATTTGCAATGGTTATAGTGGACAATATTATTTTACCGACTTGATATCTAGACAAAATAGTACAATAACGGTGCAACTACTTGTCAGAGTCTTTTATTGTTGATAAAAATAGTCATCCATATTGAGATTCTGCATGCCTTCATCTCCAATAATGTCTTCCAGTCGATCATTATCCAGATAATCATTAAAATCTTCATCAAGTTGAAGTTGTTCAGGATCACATTTTTCAAATAATTCATGAAGATTTTTTTATTTCCTTTTTTCGATAAGAATTTTCTAACTCCAACATCAAAGAGATAATTAAAAACATCTTCTAAAGAAGATTCCTCTACCTTCATATATTTGCTATATTCATTATGATAAGCGAAAGCAGTGTTCTCGCAATATAGTAGTATTCTTCCTTGTTCAATTGATGCCTATGTCTGATGATAAATATTATAAAAACTGATGGTTCTTGTTAAAGCAGGATAACTAACTAGCTCTTGTTATCCTGATTGCCATTCATCATGGGGATCATCTACATCAACTATTTGAACAAGATAATGGGTCGGTTTAGCTTTTCTATTTTCATATTCAATTAATGCACAATGTATCTCCACATATAGACATCTATTGTATGAAATTTTTGTTAGACTGGCAAGAGATGTGAGAGCTCAATGTATCTTTCTGAACATGCATTGTTGAAACTTAGTTAGCCTTAAGAAGAGTGGCAACTTTGGATTTGGGATTTTCATGAGGTAAACAACAATTTCATATTCCTATGCTTTCACGACGAGGGTCATAGGGAGAGATTGTATTTGTTGGAAAACTAGTATCACCAACTCTAGATCTATCGAGAAAGTAAATTGTAGTACTTCATGATTTCAAAATATCATAGGAATAATTATGATAGTAATCAATGCAGGCTGCATACTACTTGCTGAACCAATTTTCTTGGATATGAGAACTTGTTTTTTCTTAGATATCGTAAAGATATCTTAGGAAATTAATTTGTAACTTTAGAGGAAAAAATCTTTGGACTATTAGAAGGTAGAAGATAGTAGACTAAAACGTGATCTACTTTTTGTATGAAATTCTAAAATATCCATAAGGATTTTACTAGAAGGAGAAGCCTGTTCTAGTAGTAACGACATTTCATTTTGAATTTCCTCCTTTTCCGATAGGAGTTCTGTTATGATGATCATCATTGCCAAGTTTATGAGTTAAAACTATCTGCCAGAGAATCCTTTGATCCTTTTATATGTTCAATAGAGGTGGAAAATTGGTTAAGCCGTAATTGTCAACGCAACAATTGCTCTTGCGCCTGTATATAAGATAAATTCTTTTTCACAAAACCAATTATTCCTTTGCAATAAGTTTAAATAAGAAAAGATTTTGGGGCTAAAAAGATTAATAACTTTTAATTCTCCTTGTGACAGCAAGAATTTCATTTTCCATTATAGGAAAGTTACATTTTGCTTTAATAAAACTTCCAATGCAATATTTGCTGAGTTTTTCATCTTCTTTGATTTTGAGAATCGCACTCCAGTACTCATTGTTAGCATCTGTCTAAAAACTAAATCATCACCTTCATTAGGTAAAATAAGAATAGTAAGATTTTTACATATCTTTTTGAAGTTTTGAAGAATCTTTGAATCACCAGGGGTCAATATCCAACTTACTTCTTCCTTAAGTTTCTGTTGCAATGGTTTACACAATTTGGCAAGATCTTTATTGAAATACGAAGCATAAGTAAGGCATTCAAAAAATCTTTTTAATTGTTTTGTATCTTCAATCTTTCAGGGAAATTTTCTTTTTTTTCTCAAAAATACTTTTGTAAGATGATTTGTCCAACTTTTACCTGTAGACCTAAACACTCAACTTCTTGCTCAGTATAAATGCAGTTATTCTTGCTAAGAATAATACCATGATTAATGCATCTTTGAGTGATGGCTAGGACATCATGTTTATGTAGTTCTATGGACTTAGAAAAGACAAGGATATCATCGATATGAACTAAACAACAATGATAGGATCTTTGAAGATGCTATCCATTCTTCTTTGGAATATTTGAGGTGTATTTTTAAGGCCAAATGACATTACTATCCACTGATAATGTCCTTGAGGGGCACTAAAAGCAAGTAAAAGAATGCTTTCTTCATTCATTTTAATTTGCAAGTTGCATACCAATCATTGAATTATTTTTCTTGAACACGAAAACTTATTTTTTCTGGAATATCATAAGGACAGCTTACGTAATTTATTTGTAACTCTAAGGGACTAACCTTTGTACTATTAGGTTGGAAGAATACAATAGACAAAAGCGTGATCTACTTTTTATATGAAATTCCAAAATATCCATAAGGATTCTAGAAGGAGAAACCTATTGTAGAAGTAATTTCATTTTGGATTTCCTTCTTTCCCGATAGGAGTTCTACTTTAATGATCAGCATTGATTAGTTCTCGAGTTAAACTATCTACTAGAGAATTATTTGATCCCTGTATAATGTATAATAGAGAAAAAAAATTGGTTAAGCCATAATTTTCAATGTAGGAGTCTCCTTTGCATTTTCATGTTTGATAAATTCTTTTTCATGAAACAAAGTATTCATTTGCAATCAATTTAAATAAGAAAAGGTTTTGGGGATAAAAAGATTGAGAACTTTTTAGATGACTACAAGGATTTCCTTTTTCATGGTGGGATAGTTGTATTATGTTTTATTAAAATTCCACTACAATATTTATAGAGTTTTTCTCCTTTCTTTAATTTTGAGTGCTGCACTCTAATGCTCATTATTGGCATTTGTTTGAAGAATTAAATCATTTCCTTCATTTAAAAATTGAGAACAGGAAGAGTTTTACATACCTTTTCAAAGTTTTGAAGAATCTTTGAATCACTAGTAGTCCACGACTAACTTACTTCTTTCTTAAGTTTTTGTAGCAATGGTTTTCTCAATTTAGCTAAATCTTTGATGAAATTTGAAGTATAGGTAAGACATCCAAGAAACCTTTCTAATTACTTTTTATCTTCAATTTTTTCAGGAAAAAAATCTATTTTCTCTAGAATATTCATTTATAAGATGATTTATCTACCTTTTATCTCTAGATCTAAAAACTCAATTTAGTCAGCATAATTGCAATTGTTTTTACCAAGGATAATACTATGATCAATGCATCTTTGGGTGATAGTTAAAACATCATCTTTATGCTATTCTATGGTATTAAAGAAGACAAGGATATCATAAATGTAAACTAGGCAACAATGATTAAGATCTTTAAAAATGTTACCCATTCTTCTTTGGAATATTTGAGATGCATTTTTAAGGCGGAATAACATTTCTATCCACTCACAATGTCCTTGAGGGGCACTAAAAGTAGTTAAAGGAATGCTTTTTTCATCTATTTTTATATGCCAGTATCTGCTTTTATAATTTATTTTTGAGAATCAAGAGGCTCCTTGAATTCTATTAAAAATGACTATTTTGCTAGGAATAATCATCAAAGACAATATTATCATTAAGCTTTTGTGATTGCCATTCTAGCATTTCCTCTTTTTTTTTTTTCCAGCATGGTTTCTTACCATGAAAGCGGGACTGGTGTGACGATTTCTGCTATTTCTGATTAATCCCTTATCTAGAAGTTCTTTAATTTGCTTATCAAATTCTTGGATATCCTAGTATGTAAATACCATTTATTCGACTCGAATAATAGTGCCGTGATTTAACAATACAATCTTTACAAATGTCTTCTGTTTATCCCAAAATTTTAAAGGATCATCAGGGTAGAGTTCTTTGCATAATTGCTCTTATTATTCAGCAATGTGCTCTTTAATAGATAAATCAAGTAGTGAGATTATTAGTGCTATCTCATGTTGTGCAGGTATTGCCTTCTTACCACACTGGTTACGTGTAAATTCAATTTTATGATGAGCATATGCTCTACTTAATTTATCAGTGAGAACTGAGTGACCATTTATTGTGAATATTATTTAGTTTATGGTCCGTGTGCAAGGGGAGTACAACCTCTAAAAATTATTTTCAATAATCATAGCATGAGAGGTTTGATCAGTAGCCCATAAAACTGGTATGATGTATTGAACTCCACCTATTTCTATGAATAACCCCTCTATGGCCTCCTTATGGCTCATTATGCTATTGTCAGCTATCCTTACATGTAAAAAATTCTTTGCTTTCTTCTGCATGAATTCTTGAAATAAAGATGTTTTTCCAAAGCAAACAGAGTAGCCATTATGTATGTAGGCACACAATTCATATTTATTATATCCCTCTAAACATACAATTATTGGGACATAGATGTAATTAGGATTTGTGTTGATGACTTCATAGCATATCTTCATAATTATATATTTAACTAATTCATCTTCATAGATTAACTCACTAACAATTGTTGTTTTGCACCCAATAACTTTCCTATCCGGGCTTACGCTCTGGTCTACACTATGTCTTAGAGATTTGAAACTCATTCTACTCATTTCGCTAATCATACTAATTGTGTCATCTTCTTTAAATTCTTGTTTAGCTAATGAAGACCCTTCTCACCGTTCTGATCTTATACTTATGTTTCTTAATAATTGGGGTCTAATGGTAATTTTACCATTCTCATCAATTTTTATTATATTTTTCTTATTGAGCTTGTGGAATTGGCAAAGCTCAATATCCATGACCTATCAATTTTTATCTCCTATAGATTGGATTTTTTCATTTGTATTTTTGCATAGGGGTAGGACTTTTCAATTTCTTTGCCTCTATCATTATTGCCTTACTCTTTGGATGTATAATGTTATCTAATTTATAGATTGTTTTACAAAATATCCTTAGTAGGTGTCCTCATCTTTTTAGGTCCATCTGAACAGTTTTTGTCTTAAGAGATACGAAGTTTTTTGATAAATTCATCTTTTAGGCTCACATAATATCTTAGTCAACAATTAAATCCTATTAATCTATTACATAATTTGGTTTTCACATGCCTAATATCACAGAGCAAAGCATAAAGATCAATATCTTTCCCATAATATTATGATTGAGTAATTTACACTTGGATACTTCCAATATGGATATACCTATACCTTCTATCTTTGTTACACTTAAGGATATTTTCCTAATGAATGAGATTAACTTCTCACATATCATATTCACAATCTTTAGTCTCTAGATCTCCTTTCATCATTTCACATAGGCACTTACTTTTTAATTGAAAGATGCATTTTTTATAGATCATATCTTTCTAAATTATGGAAAGGACCCAATCTCCTTTGACTTCCTCATTTTTATTATCTATAACAAATTCTTTTCCTTGGAGATCACCATTACTAATTGAACAACTTTCCATCATATGACTGGTTTCTTCACAATCGCTTTCTTCGTATTTGTATTCTAGTGCAATCTCAAAAATTCCCTTGTTGTTTTTTAGTGTTAGATCTAGTGCTTTTTCTTCGCTAAGCTCAAAATAATCTAGACTTCTTATAGTTTCAATAAGCTGATTATTCTTCCTCCTTCATTCGTTTTCATAATGCTCTAATTCTCCACATGCCCAACACTTATAGTTGTTTTTCTCTACAAGACAATAAGCAACTTTCCTAAAAAATCTTTGTTTGTCAGGGCTTGGTTTGTTATAATATTTTCTTTTATATTTCTCTCCCTTTTGCTTGTTAGAACTCTTTTCTTATAAAATTTTCTTTTCATTCTCCTTTTAGGTTCTTTTCCCCATTGGTGAGGGCTGTCCCAACAAACTAGAAATTGTTTCTTCATTTTCTTTTGGTTCTGGAGATCGAGACATTGCTCATTGACCCATTTTCTCATATAAGAGATTCTTAAACCAAAGGCATCAATGACATTTTCTTTTTTAAGCCATGCAGTGTACTTTTCATTGATTATAAAATTACTTGGATATGCTAATTTTCATAAAATATACCAAGATTAGTTTCATTGTGTCCAAGTTTGTAATAATATTTACTAAATTCAGTAATGTAATTCTCCAAATACCTCATATCCTATAATTTTATGTTATTAATCTTTCTTTACCATTCTCTAACTTTTTCTTTAGAATCAAATTTAGCTCCAATAAACGCAGTTTCGATTTTCTTGCATAAATTTTTGAACATTGCAGCTGGTGTTTCCATCATTCTTAATGTATTTTTATCATCCTCTTTTGATGAATTGTACCAGTCAACTATAGTTCTAGAAAAACTATACTCGATATAATTTAAAAAATTTTCTACAATCAATGTGATATTTATGAAGACACGATTCATTTCTTTTTTTCAATATTTAAATATTTCTTCTCTATTATGAGCTTTATCAATATTTAAGATGTATCATGTTTGATTAATTAGAATAAGGTCAATTTCTTCAAAAGTCATACTTTTTCTTGGGATAGACCCAAAAGAAAGATTGATTGTCCTCCTAGTGGAATGTATATAGGTCTCATAAAATAAATATTTCTTCTAGATGGTTTACCAAATTTTTCAAACTTAAGAACAACATTGTTAGCTATATTAGTCTCGATTTCACCTATGTTGAGTTCTTTTCTAATCTCATTGATCTCATCATCAACTACCGTATTTTTTTTTTTGTCTAGTTTTCTTCTATCTTCTTCTAAATGTATAACATTAGGATCTTCTAGTTTAATTAGGATCTGTTGATATATTTCTTCTTCTAACTCGACATTATTTGTCACTTCATTGTCATCAGATAACACATTTTGTTTATCAACAACTGCACTCATGATTTTGATTAGTTCTTCTTGATTTTGTTCTTTATCAAACATATTTTGTAATTCTTCAATATTAAACTGTTTATAATGCATCCTTTTCTTCTTTTTCTACCTTTCCAGACGATTTTTAGTTGATTTTTCTCCTACTTTCTTTTGGATTTTTATGTCATGCAAAGGAAGAATTTTTGTTTTTTAGGTTTTGAAAAGGATATTTATGCTGAAATGGAGTACTAATATTTAAGTAGATTTTTCACGATGTGTAATTTCTTTAACTAAAGAAAAATGGATTACAGACAATTGTTTTCTAATCTCTTTAACTTCAGTCTTAATTTTTGCCAATTCAACTTTTAATTCTAAAATTATATCGGTGATATAGTTTAGTGGAGGTGCTACTAAAGTGGTTCCTTCTAGTGAGTGCACAATACGAGAATAATTAGGTGCAGAACAAGAAGATGATGATTCAAGGATTAAACATAATTAATTAGCTTAATCAACTACTAATTGATCCTAATTATCTTAATTATTTTTAGTCGCATGAATCTGATGCCAACTAAAAGAGGACCTCGAGTAGTACTAGTTATAGAAATTACACATGTAGAAATTTAAAATTTTTGAAAGTAAGTTTTTAAGGATTGGTGTTAAAAATGCAAATTTTAAAAGCTTAGGAGGTCAAGAAAATACGGAGGGTACCTAAAAATTTGGTCGACAAACGTCGAGGTACTAAAATATTTGCCCCAAAAACTTAGGCCTTGTATTGATGTCACATAAATTCTTCAACGAGTGCATCTGAAGGCACGAAAGGAGTGTTGGGGTACCTGTGGATTAATTTCCCCATGAAAGTTAATTTAATTAGGATGTTATATGTGGTTCCAAAGGATGTTTATTACTATTATTTTAGTAGTTTGATCGTGGCCTTAAATTCGGTGGTTCATTGTACTGTTTTGGACATCACGGATTGATTGTGATGTGTGTTTCATAATATCTGGTTTCTTTTGTGATCAAGTTTTAAGTGGAATCATTATTTTGTAACTTATGCTCTTTGGAAGCCTAATTCGTTATTTCCTAACAACCATTTCTGTATTGGCATAAGATCATTTTTGTCAAAATGGTTTCTGATCTATAGATCATTATGTCATGCGTATTAAGCGGGATTGTGAAATAATCATAGCACGTAGACAGTATACAAGCTAGATTTTTATTATTGGAGGATTATTGAATATATGTTTGTTGGGTATTTAATTCACATGAGCTGTAATATATGTATAATCATATTTACGGCAATTGTATATAATTCTGATTGAGATTCTAGGCCTCACAAAGTCGATGATCTTCTCACATTTATCTCATATTTCTTATTGCACGAACTCTCTTAATAATATCACAAATGACAGTAGCTAACGATTCGATGAAATAATAATTATATTCATTGGAGTTGTCCTACCTAATAAATATCAAGGATTGAAAGAGGAGCATTCTATTCTTATTATTTTGAAAATTTTAAATTTGATATATCATTTTCCGGATATGATGTATTGTGCGGGTGTGTTTCATAGTGGATTATCACATTGAGTTATATATTAGTAGCTAGTGAGTGGGTGTGTTTGTGTGTGTA
>NCQV01147514.1:0-13515 GCA_002740545.1 Lophocereus schottii | reverse complement strand
TGTACATATGACACGTCCGCAAGCGCATGGGTGTTGTAGTTTAGGTTAAAAGATCATCTAAGGGAACGAAGTAATCTATCGAGATAATGTCCTATTGAAAATGTTAAGCAATCAATCTTTTCAATGTGTCAGTTTAAATAAACTAATTATCTGATTGGAAATTCAATCAAAGTAAAACATCTAGGAATTCAATTCGCCAAGTAAAGAGTTGGATAATAGAATTAAGCATGCACTTTTTATGGATTGGATGATTCAAGGAATTGCAATCGAGTTAAATTTAATCCTTTATTTTGAAATAAATTAAATTGCTCAAACAAGTTCAACTGATACTCTTTTAAGTGTTTTTGATTTAGTTTAGGTTGAAGATTTATGAATGCTAAGTCCCCTCTTAATAAGCAATTCTCTCTTGAGTTTCGGTAAGTCAAGTTCTATCAAGGTAATCTAGTAGTGAGTTTCACTTTTTAGTACTTCACTCGACTACCGAATATAAGCACGCAAAATTAGCCAAATTCTACTCACAACATTTCAATTTCATGATAGAAGTAAATAATTCCAATCATGAAGTAAGCATAAGACTGTAGAAATAAAGGATCCAATACTATGGCTAACAAATCCGCAGATTGAATAAAACTGCTCACTCATATTTCTAATTCAACAAACATAAGGGTTTAAGGGTAAATTCAAAGGGAAAGAAAACTTTACAACAATGGCAGCCCTTCAATAGTGCCACAATCTTCAAGCCTCCAAGAGTAAAGCTTCTCTCCTCAATTCTCCTTTCGCACCCAAAAATGAACTAAACTAAATTCTAACTAAAGAGAGATGGATGTGAAACTAGTAGTGAGATGGTGATGGTGCTAAAATCTCCTCAGCTGCATAATGAAGGAAGATGAAGAGGTTAGCAGTTATAGGCTCACCACAGTCCATGGAAGCCACCATGATCGAACTGTGTGCTTGCTGGATCCGAAATCTTTCACTCTTCTCTTGCTCTACAGGCATGGGACTTGGGGTACCTCCATGGTGGGTCAACTTGCCCTCAAATGAGGGTCAATTGCTGGGTCGAATGGTCTAAAATCTTACAAAAGTCATCAAAGAACCTTATCCAAGCATAAAATAAGAATAGGAGCATAAATTATAATATAAAGCCCATGAATTCCCAAAAAAGTGCTACAAAATGCCCAAAAAAATGAAGTATATAGAAGCATTTATCAAACTCCCCCATGCTTCAATCAGTGCTTGTCCCTAAGCAACACTAAGATAAAAAATTATTCACAACTTCCTCAGGATGGTCATTAGTAGCAGCTTAATGGAAAAACTGATCTAAAGTTAGCCTAAAGTGCGAAAATCATTTAACAAATAGGCTAGGAAATGAAGTTTTCGAAATCATTGATATGCTACAATGTTATGTTTGAATCAATCTCCCTCCATGCATCAAATAAAATCACATCGACATGTGAAACAAATGGAGCTAGTAATGCCGGTAGAACCTCACTGTAGTCATGTGGCACTCACCACTCATGTTTGAGAAATGTAGGAAGGTTCCCTTAATTCTCATTTCATAGACTCAAATCTATCATAAGCTTGATAAGACTCTCTAATTCGCCATCAATAGTATGTAATACACATTAGCCAATCATAAGGACTTTATGAGGTTGTAACGAGGCCATGGGTAATGGTAAGAGGGGAACGAATATTTTGTAAATGTGGAGCTAGATGCCATAGACTAAGAGCTAAACGCTTCCAATGTGCTTAATGCAACACTTTCCTCAAACCTATACAATTTAATAACAAATACATCCCCTTTCACAACCAAATGAAGAGAGAAAAAGTTGAAAGTCAAATATACTTTTTACAATCTAAACAAGGCCAACACTTCTTTTTTTTTGTTTTTTTATTTCTTTTCGTTTTTGTTTTGTCTTTTTTCTTTGTTCTTTTTTTTTCCCCCTCAATTTCTCAAACGAGTTGGCTAAGGGAATACATATTAAATTTGATTTTCAACATCTCTCTAATCTTTGTATAATAAAACAAGGATCTCTTATACGAGCAGAAGAACACAAATCCCTTCATCAATTACCAACCAAATCCATCAAAAAGATCTCAATGCACGTTATTAACTCCTAATCAGACTTAGTTTATAAAGATGAAATGCTTCTCTAGTCTTTGCTTAAGGGTTAGAGAAATGTTTGGCCAAAGGCAATGTTAGGAGGCTCACATCAATCAAAACCGATATAAACTCAAAGGGGCTAGCAAGGGATATGTTATGCATAACAAGGGTGGCTGTTTGGTCTTTTGGACTAACATCTCAAAGAGTGCCTCAATCGTGTTGCCTAAATGCATATGCTAAGTGTGATCTTGAATGAGAGTCAAAGCAAGTTCTAGATAAATGATGTCGAGGAAGAGTCACTCATGAATTGGCAAGAGACTAAATTAATAAATTAGTCTTTAAAAGCTCAAAACCTCATGAGACATCTACCAAGGTCATACCTAGCTCATTAGTAGACACATACCAACATTCATGTAAAGAATTATGGGGGTAATCATTTCGTACTCAACAAATGGTCAAAACACGAAGCTCATTTTCACAAACTCATTTTCAAACACTTCTATTCACAATTGGGCAAATCAAAGGGTCAATCTATACCAAAGAAGTCTATCTAGTCTACAAAGTTCATCATCAGAGGATTTTTTCCCTTTTTCATTCATTTTTTTCATCATTTTTGTGATTTTTTTGCCTTTTTTAGTGAATGCATGCTCCTAATAACAATACTGAAAAAATGCAAAAAAAAAGCACTATAAAAAGGAACTGAAAGTGAAACGAAGCATAAATGTACCTCTAATATATTCTAGCTACATAAAATTAGATCTAAAATGCAACTCAAAATGCAAGCATGAACAATATAACGCAATACATGCACAAGCACATACCAAACCAAATCAGGCATCAGATGCCATCAATTAACTGACTAACTCCCCTATGCTTCAGCAAAGCATTCTCCTCAATGTGAGCATAGGGTAGAAAAGGGAAGGGGAGGAGCCAGAAGTAATTAGAAGGGAGGTGGGGAAGGAGGGTTGGGAGGTTGACCATAAGAGATATTCCAATCTTGCCAGGTCTCAAGACAAGGCTTATAGTCCTGAAAAATATTGGGTCTAGGTAGCAAGCATCCCATGGAACTCTTCGTGCCATTCTTGGACAAAGTCACAAAGAGCGGCATTCTTAGAGGCAACATAGGCTCGAAGGGACAATTGCTCCTCCTGAATGGACCTAAGGGTGGCTTGGACGTCTCCATAGTCAGCGGAGGTAGATTGGGAGGAAGAACTAGGTCCGACGTCATAAGTAAATGGGGCGAACAACTCAGCATCACCAGGTACCCAATGTAGGTTAGCCCTGTGAAGTAAGGTGGCCTGCTCAACATTGACAAGCGACATAAGCTGATCCCTGGGATAAATCTAGCATAAACATTCAGCCTCTACTTTGCAAAAGTTCATCAACTCAAAAGCGGTTGATCAAGACGCTTAGACCCAGAAACGCGATCCTTAGGATTAAGCTTAACACCCAAAAATCTAGTAATGGTAGTGATTATACCCCTAATGACTATCCTACTCTTTGTGCTGACAGTTACGCATACAATTGTCGGGCCAAGAATGCCCCAGGATCAATTTGGACACCATCTAGTATACAAGACAGGAGATATAACTCAGATAATTTGGGGGCATTCAAACTATCATCCTGAATAAATAAACAACAAGCGAGAATACGCTGAGCCACCCAAATGCAAGAGTTCCTAATATGGGTGCATTTGGAAGAGCTAGTGCTGTACCTAAAATCCTCCGAAAGCTCGCCCCAGAATGCATTTGGGTTGAATTCATGCAGAACTTAACGATTTGGTTAGTCCACGCTAGGTGGAAAACAAAATTTGTTATTAAAGGTACTTAAGTTTATGTCATAAAATCACCCTGGCAAATAAAATGAAATATATCCTGCTTGACATTGAGGTTCTCGAGTTACCTCAACATGCAAAGTACTCAGAAATTTAAGTGTGAGGTCCCGATATGTATGCTCTTTCATTTCAATAAAATGTCCATAACCCCCGTGCAAATAACCACTGTATATCATCCAACAATCCCAAACGGCCCAACAATTCCTCCTCATAATAACGAGTTACTATAATGACTTGTTCATTCAAGTAATGATATCTAGTAACATGTTCGGGGTTAGTCAAACCAAGGGGATGAGGAACGTTACCCCGGGTCCCTTCATTGGTGGAAGTGCGGGAGGTTCATTGAGGTCGTGATGGTGCTTGGCTAGATGTCCCTGCTTCCTTGATGCTCTTTTGTCTCTTGGTGGGTGCCATGGATGTAAAATGTAGGAAATTAAAACAAAAACCTCAAAATGAGGTATAAGAAAAGAAAATGAAGAATTTGAGTGAAAAAAGGAAGAGTTAGATAGAGAAGAAAATGGTTACGAAGGAAGGGAGAAAGTGACATGAACTTGGAGAAGAAATGGTAGAAAGGGATGAAATTTGTTTAAGAAAGAGAAAGATTAAGAGGAAAGCGAAGATTTTAAGTGAAAATAGAGCGAAAAAGGAAGAAATGAGGGAAAAATTGAAGGTTTAATAGTGGACGATTTAGAGAAAGAGTGTATCGAGGTAGAGGATGAAAGTGCGAGAGAGTGAAGGGTCACCGCGGTCAAAAGTTTTGACTGTAGCCAGTAGTAGTCCGCCGCAGACCGTGGACGATGCCACAATTGGACCAAGGTGGCTGCTGGATGCCTGTTTCTTCGTTTTCCTGGGTGGGCATGCTACTGGCCATATTGGAAAGTATGGACCGTCCGTGCCCATCATCTTTCTTCCTTTTCTTTTTTTTTTTTGTTTTCTGTTTTTTTCTTCCGCCTCTTTGTGTTTTTTTGAATAACTACCTAAAAATGGAAATCAAAGCTATAAAAGGGCTTGGATTGCCTCGCAAGAAGCGTTCTTTTAAGGTTAAGAGCTTGATCATGCTTCTATGTGCGCTCAGTATTGGTAAGCGTATGGGCGTCATTTTTATTGTGAACTATGAAATTGAAATCTTCCAGTTGGAGGTACCACCTCAGATACTCAGGTTAGAGGTCTTTCTTTATCATCAAATGATGCATAACGAATTGTCAGTGTACAAGACAAACGGATAGCATGGTCTATCACATTGGCCATTATCATCATGTTCAATCCCTAGTTCAAAGTCTAAATAGGCTCCTTCCATAGGAGGCAAAGAGAGAACCACTTGGGCAAACCTGTAATAATCACTTATAGGAGATTTATTAGAAACATAGGTCTCAACCTTGGGTATGCTTGGTGGTGTAGGAGCAGCAAACTTTACCTTAACATACCCTTGGTTGGGATCTTTAGTAGAAATCCAATCGAAATTGAAAGGGTATTGACAATTCAAGCCATCCTCCATGTCAATCTTAGGAGAAAAGGGAAGTGCATCTGATAGGGAAGAATTAGGAGAAACCACTTTGTCATCCATAAAATAGAATATAGCATAACACCCTTCTACTTCAAATGCTATCCGTCCCATTTTTACATCAATATTGCAACTTGAAGTAGCTAAGAAGGGTCCAGCAAGAATAATTTGGACATCATCGATCTCCATCATATCAGCAATGATAAAGTCTTCTAACACCCAAAAATCTCTTATTTTTACACACCCTCTAATTTACCTTTCAAAACCATCTGCGAATTGGAGTGAAAAGGGTGTAGGTCGTAATGGTCCTAAATGAAGCCTATGAAATAGAGAGTAGGGCATCAAACTGACAGTAGCACCAAGGTCACATAAGGCTCTTTCAATTTTTATTTTTCTGATGACACAAGGGATAGAAAAGGTACCTGGGTCAGGAAACTTAGGTGAAAAGACTGTGGGGATCTATAAGCTATCATTTTCTATGAAAGTCATGGGCTTGCCGCCATCATTTCTCTCTTTACTCTCAACTATGATCATTTCTCTACCCTCCTCAAGTGGTATGTCCTTGGGGTCTCTAGGGTCCTTTACCCCTTCATTCAAGGTAACATAATTACAATGCTCACGGGGGTTAGATTTAGTTTACTCAGCAGTTAACCCGGAGATGTAGAGGAAGAGCTAGCTTGTTGGGCAATTTGAGCTTCCAATATCTTATTATGAGCAGTAAACATATCAACTTTAGAGGCTAATTGCTTTATATAGTTATCTTGCTTTTGTTGTGCCAAAAGCATACTTTCCATCATGGCATCTAGGTTGGACTTTTGGGGAGCTTGTTGGGAAAAGGGAGGTCTTTGAAATCCAGGGGGTTGCCTAGCATTTATTTGGGGAATGAAGGATGGGTTAGTCCTATATGGGAAATTTAGATGATTCGTCCAACCGGATTATACGTATTTAAATAAGGGTCAGTGTTTGGTCTCGAGTTGAAATTATTGATATAATTGGGTTGGTTACCAGTGTTTTAGGTAAAAGGACTCCCAACTTGGCAATTTTCAGTCAAATGGTCAATGGAACCACATATTTCACATGATTCAAAAGGGGCACTAGAATTTACAACAGTCACATTCAATTGTTCCAACCTTTGACTCGTAGTATCTGCTTTAGCATTAATTAAAGTAAGTGCATCAACTTCAAGCTTACCTCCAACCTACTTGGGTTGGCCTCGTTTGTTGGACCATTGAAAATTGTTGAGCGTTATCTCCTCAATCAAATTATAGGCCTTATCCTAAGTCTTATTCATCAATGTTCCCCCTGCCACTGCATCAATAGTAGATCTTACATGTTCAGTCACTCATTATAGAAGGCTTGAACAATCATCCATTTTTGAAGGCCATGGTGAGGGAACAACCGCAGCAAGTCTTTGAACCACTCCCAAGACTCATAGAGTGTCTCATCATCCCTTTGGATAAAGTTAGTGATTTGGTTCCTCAAGCTTGCCGTCTTGGTTGGTAGGAAGAATTTGGCAAGAAAGGCTCTGGTAAGCTCATCTCATGTGGTGATGCATTTGGGAGGCAAAGAATGAAGTCATGCTCTCGCCTTGTCCCTAGGTGAAAAGGAAAATAGTAGCAATCAAATGGCATCAGTAAAGACTCTGTTGAGCTTCAATGTTTTACACACCTCTAAAAAGACCAAGAGGTATAAGTTTGAGTCTTCCAACGGGGTGCCCCTAATTTAAGATTGTTGCACCATGGAAATAAGAGCCGACTTAAGCTCAAAATTGTTTAGCTCCACGTTAGGATGAGCGATGGTTGAGGCAATAACTTAGACTCTTGGGGTAACAAAATCCCTACGCGCCCTTCTTGGTTCACCTCCTTCTCTCACCATAACTAGTGAGGTCTCTCGAGCCTTATGCCTTTGTGTCTCAAGTCTTTGCTTCTTCCTCCTTAAACGGAAACTCCTCTAAATCTCAGGGTTGGGTTCATATAGAAATGGACTTCACATAAAAGCGAAAAGTTCCTGCGAGCACAATCAGCAACACTACCAATGCAATCAAAAAGAAAAGGAAAATAAAGTAAAACACTTAGTCCATTTCATAAGATTAACTCAATAGTTAGCAACTTGGTCCCCGACAATGGCGTCAAAAACTTGATATGTCTGTAAGCACATGTGTGTTGTAGTTTAGATTAAAAGATCGTCCTCAGGTACCAAAGTAATCTACCAAGCTAAGGCCCTATTGAAAATGCTAAGTAATCAATCCTTTCAATGAGTCGGTTTAAATATACTAATTATCTAATTGAAATTCCAATCAAAGTAAAGCATTTAGGAATTTGGCTCATCAAGTAAACAGTTGGATCATAGAATTAAGCATGCATTTTTTCTGGATTGAATGATTCAATGAATTATAATCGAGTTAAATTTTAATACTTTCTTTAGAAATAAATTAAATTGCCCAGGCAAATTCAAGTAACACTCTTTCAAGTGTCTTTGATTTAGTCTAGGTTGAAGATTTACAAATGCTAAGTCTCCTCTTAACAAGCAATTCTTTCTCGAGTTTTGCTAAGTTAAGTACTATCAAGGTGATATAGTAGTGAGTTTCACTTTTCAGTACTTCACTCGACTACCTAATATAAGCAAGCAAAATTGGCCAAATTCTACTCCTAACATTTGGGGCTTGCTGGTTTGTTACTGTTGTTATACTTGTTATGCTTATTACTGTTGTTGATTTGTTATGTCCCGGTTACCTAGCATGGACGCTTCCCGGTTGGTCATGCTAGTTGCCGCATTATCATACTAGCATTCTCCAACCCTAGGAATTGCATTTATATGTCTATGTGCTTCTTATGAACATCCCAGGAGACATGATGACACGGTGGGTTTACCTATGGTTATATCAGTGTTTGTGTAGACAATTGAGTTATGAAATGTGATTGTCAATATGGTTGATCCAAGTACATGACATGAAGTGGCTTAGTGTGTTGGGGTACATACCTTTGATATTCTAATAGAGTTGTGAGGGGCTTAGTGTTATGTTTATCAGCATGTCATTTTACTCATATATTTCTATGATTTAGAGATAATCAATCTCATCTAGTGATAGAGTCTTCTAACAACTGAGCTATTATGATTACCTTGTCTTTATGTTGTTCTTCTAATAACGCATCCTAGTTGGTGCACTTCCAACTTGTTAATTACAGTCTTATGTGTACCATGTTGTGCCTCCTAACTCATTTTCTTGAACAACGGTTGGAAAACCCACATCTACAAAGTAAGTGTTTAGAAGCCTTCCCTCCCCGATGAAGACTACAAGCCTCGATAGGTGATCTCCACCTAAAACAATGTGCTTATAAGTAACGTACTGAACCCCAGTGCCTACCCGCTTGCATTCTTATCATACCCTTTTTTTCCAAGTTGTTTTCTTGCTTGTTACTTGATAAGCTCATGTATTATCATCAGTAACTGGCATGTTATATTCATATACCATTGGTTGATGTTGCTTATAGTCATTGGTTTATGTGGTGATAAGTTGTTCTATGGGATGTCCTCACTACCTTATGTATTTTCACTGACATTGTGATATCATTTTGGGTGTTATGTCACTAGTATGATGCTGTGCAATGCTATGTAATATATATAGGACTATGCATGAATATGTTCCTCCTCCTAGTCTTGCTTCTAGAATTGTCTGTTTGGTAACTGTGGCTCCGTTTGGGAAAGAAAATGAGAAAGAAGTTGGGGGAGCACTAGATGTTAAGTGAGTTTAATGAGGTACTTAGTCCCTTGAGTTGATTACCAAATAACTGATTTGTTTTGTTATGTCCTAGAATGAAGTTGATTTAGCTTAGCTTCATTGTCATGATTTTTAATGTCTCTTTTTTGTAGTTTTAGGAGCCATTTGGTCATACATTTAATAACTAAACCTTGCAACCTCAGAAGTTGTATTTACATGTGTCAGTCTGTGTGCATTTTATAGAGCGACATCTTAGTGTTTTCATACACACAACAGGAGATTTAGTTCTAATGTTGACTAGCAGGTTGTGTAACCTGAATGTTGTTGTGTTTGATCTTAATGCTTGATTTGACATGACTGAGTTGTTACGCATTCCATGCCTCCAGTACTATATTGTGGGTGTTGTAATTATGGCACATGTCCCTAAAGTGATAAGTGAATGTCATGTTTGAATTATTCTGGTATTTCGGGTGCTAACTTTGGATTCTAAGTGATGTTTTTGTGGCTTTCGATGCCATTAGTAGTGTCGATGTCATTGGTGCGGTGCTGTGTGAAGTTGCGTGATGGATCCTTTACTCGACTGTGATAAGAAGCGCCCCTATCTAATCGTCCTGATTTAGTTAATTATATTGACATGCCTTTGACTACCCATTAATTGTGGAAGTGTGGAAAATCTCTAAACATCGACTTATGTTTCTAAGACATAAGACTGGAAGTATGTGTTCATATTAAAATAAGTTTAGATCTGGTTATCCATGCAAACTCATTTGCATTCTTCTACGCGATTTACCATTGACGCCTTAATGGGTTGAGTAGACGGTTAAAGGAGATTGGCAGGAGGAGACTGGATACCATAAACTTCATTTTCTCTTTTGAAATATTTATTTATTTCTACCCTAAGGGTTAAATTCTTTTGTTCATCTTAGGTAGTTTGTATGATATGTGCCATAGGTAAATGAGCCTTAAAGTTTACCGTTACCTTTGACAAGGAATTTCAAGGACGAAATTCTTTTAAGGAGGGAGAGTGTAATAGTCGAGGATTTTTAGTTCCGTGCTAACTGTTTAGATTAATAACTTTGTTAGCTATGCTTATTAAATTAGCTATATTAGACTAAAATTTTTATGTTTATGTTAATTAAGTGTATTAATTTGGGTGGATCAGCTTTGGTACTTCCTTAATTTATTGCGTGAATTTGTGAAATTAGCAGGTTTAGGAAGAATTAGACCAATGCCTGATTATGTGAGATTGGCAGAGTCAGATTGGGCTAGTGGACTCATAATTAGCTGGGTTAGCATAATTGGGCCAAACCCTTTTATCTACTAAAACAAAAAAGGAAAGAGGGTAGAGCCATTCTCTGTTTCATGATAGCCAGACCGGGGGGGGGTTCTCCTCTTTTCGCTCCTGTAACTAACTCGAAGAGAGAGAGAGGGAGAGAGGTGGTAGTGGCTGGTGGTGCTGAGGTCATGGGGTGGCTGTCCCACATCGTGGCATCTCCGCAGACTCGGGTTCAGTCTCTAGGAGTCACAACAGTTCCGGGTTTGAGTAGCCAGGGCTTTGAACCTTTAAGTGCCACCACCACCATCTCCACTATTGGCGGCTAGACTTGAAGCCTGAGTGAGCAAGAGGGAGTGGAAGAATAGTAGCAGCAAGCGAGAGTGAATGGAACAATAGCAGTAGTGCAAAGGAGGCCAAACAGAATTAAAAGAATCACTAATTATATAATAGTCTGACCCTAACTCATATTTATTTATTTAATTAAACCATATTATCAAATTCCCTAAATTTATTTATCAAATTTAATCATTCTAGTTAGAAAAAATTCATTTTGGGCCCCACTTTGCAATTCGAGTTTTAATTACTGTGAAAATTTCAGGTGGATCGATAATAGACCCTGGTAATATGATTAAGCAATAAATTATTTTCCATAATAACCCAAAAATTAAACTTTGAGTTATGTAAAAATTTTATTGCAATTGGATATTGTTTTCCGAGCCTAATTCATTTGGGCTCAATTAGAGGCCCAAAAGGTTGGTGCAATTGAACTGGGTTAATTATCATTATTTGTGCTAAATTATACTTAGCAAAAAGCAACCCCATTGATGTATAAAAATAAGCCAAGTATGGAAGATAAGTCCAAAAATATCTAGACAAGCAAAAGCCAATTTTTATTCCTCTTCTTCTTCTTCTTCTTCTTCTTCTTCTTCTTCTCTTTCCTCCTTTTCCATGGTTTCCCCCTCCCTTGCTACTATCATCCTACTGTCGCCGGTTGCTGCTAGTCTAGGATGCCGCTAGCCACCCTTCTGCCACCCTAGGACCACCAGCTGCCACCAACATCTACCACAACCACCAAACACCTCCTCCACAGCTCTTTTTAAGCTTGAAGTGAGGTAAACTCTAACTCCATCTTAATTCATTTTTAGATTTTTATGATTGGCTTAGTTATGATTTATGTTGTTGTAATCAAAATAAATGCTACTGTTAATTTTTATAGTGTTTGGAGATGTTAAATATCATGGGTGGTTGAGCTTGAACTTGATCAAGTGAGTTTGAATTAAGAAAGTGTGAATTTGAGTTTGTTTATCTAATTGTTGTGATTTGGATATGAAACATGAATTTAAAGTCGTGGATGATCTTATTAAATCCATTCATGGTGGTTTGGATGTAAACTTAACTTGGGCATAACCTAGATTTTTATGGTCTTATTTGAGAAATGTTGATTTTTGAATCAGGTATATTTATTTGGATTCAATTAGAGGGAATTTAGAGGTTGGATCTGCTATTGGCTTAAATAATGATAATGTGTGAATGTGTATGTTTGTAATGTATGCTTACCTATATTATATCTAGTGCATATGCTTGAAGCCTTGTCATTCTAGATGATGGTAATGCGCCAATCATCGACTTCATCAATGTTAACTAATAGTTTAGTTAAAGAGTATACAAGCAATGATACCTACGTATTAGGGGTGTACAATTTTGGTATCAAAGCCAGGTTTGATTTTCCTTAATTGATATGGAGTATGGAGAGTAGAGATAGGAGGGTGAGAAGGTTAGTTAGTGAGTGTTATTATTATGACGTTAGGTATTCGTGACAATAGAAATGTCTGCTTATCTCACACTTGTTCAACCTTTATGTTCTTCTATGTTAGATGGACCCATATACACTGAATACGATGTCGGGTACTTCTGTGGCCACTCACATCTATTTATTGCATGCTAGTATGGTAGCCCACATACAAGACCCCTTTTTGTGAGTTTGATAGTGTTATGGCCTGCGCACGTAGGCTGTTGCGGTCCTTACCTATAGATGGCCCTTGGATCGAGTTTAGAATCCGACATCATGACTTTATGACAATTGGAGCTCTAGGATGGGACGAACCTAGATTTCAGCTTCACGGGACATGGGCTACCATTACCATCAAGCTGTTGCTCAGGGAGGAGTTTAAGCAGAGGGGAATTACCATGGAGACTCTGTAAGACATATTTCCTTTGCACTTCACACCTCCCCTACCTATACCACTTGCACCTGCTCAGAGACCACCATCACCACCTGCACCGGGTGTTCCTTAGCCATATGACAGCCCAGAGTCATCGAGACCTAGTGAGGAGATCACTCTACCTGATGGATCAGAGGACGTTCACATTGTTGTGAATCTCTCTAATAGACCAGAGGCATTGGAGTTTAGCTCTAATGATGAGCTCATGGAGGATTAAGAGGAGGACCCGAAGATGGGGAAACATCAGGCTGATCATAACGCAAAGGACACAGAGTCGGGCGCCCCAGATAGCAGGTTTGACTCAGGTGAGTAGCCTAAGGATGAGTTTGGCCCATATTACAATCTAGGGATCACTATATTGATTTACGCGCTGACTTCTAGCTAGGTTACATTTTGGGCCCTACATGTATATAGCATGATTGGTTGAATAGATAAATTTTGCATAAGTTACGGAATCATATATAGTTAGATAGATCCTTCTGACTGCGTTGATTACTCCCACCCTCTTTTTGGGAATGCGGTGGAATTAGTTTATTGGACCTAGGTAATGCTTTCAATAGGAGGTAGGAACAAAGGCTGACCTTGGGTAGTTGGTTGGATGTGATATTCTTTTGTTGAACCATGTAAATACATGCAAACAAAAAATTCGGCAACAATATAATGAAGCTTTAGGTTATATTTTAATAATACTTGAACCATGTTACTTTGTATTTGCTGCTTACGCGTATATTACATGTTCGTTGTAATTATGTAATTGAATTACTCTACTTAATGTATAGCTAGAATGTCTGAATCTATACAAAACAATGCGAAGACCTCTATAGGAGAAAATTTGGAACACACACACACACACACACACATAC
>NCQV01147495.1:4825-19948 GCA_002740545.1 Lophocereus schottii | reverse complement strand
GTTTTTGTACAGTGGGATGACTGTGCTGACCCTCCACTCTCTGGGCATCTTGGCTGTTCTGTAAATAACATTAAACAGCTTCGTAAGCTATTCTAGCCCTACCTCCCCCATAAACTTCCAAACTTCCACTGGTATCTGGTTTGGGCCCACTGCCTTCCCATTTGCCATCTTCTTCAAGGTCTCCCTAATCTCCTCCTTTGCTATACGGTCGCGCGCTCGCTGATCGCTACACTCTCCGCCCCTACTACAGTCGCCTCACACTCCTTCCCCATTTAGAAGTTTAGCAAAGAACCTTTGTCATCTCTCTCTAATTTCATCATTCTCAGTCAACACCTTACCTTCTTCGTCCTTGATGCACCTTACCACTCCCAAATTCCTAGTCTTCCTTTCACTCGCCCTAACCAGTTTGAAAACCTCCTTCTCCCCTTCCTTCGTCCCCAATCTATGGTACAGTCTATCAAAAGCCTGACTTTTTGCTATTGTCACCGCCTTTTTGGCTACCTTCTTGGCTGCGTTGTATCCAATCTTCTTTTGCTTCCTCTCTTCCTCCGAACTGCTGCTCATGAACTCTGCGAAAGCCTCTTTTTTGGCCTTGACTTTCTCCTTTACCTCCCCGTTCCACCACCAGGCGCCCTCCATTCTGTTCCCGCCTCCCTGTAAAGACCTAGGGTCTCCTTAGCCGACTTTCAGATGCAATCCGCCACAGCCTCCCACATCGAATCGGCGTCTTTTGCCCTCCTCCAAGCTCCCTCCTCGACTATTCTTTCTGCTATCAACCCCGCCTTCTCCTTCGCCAGGGCCCACCACTTAATTTTGGGTTCTCCGACTCTTCTCTTCGTCCTCCTAGGATACTTGAACTTTGCATCTAAAACCAGCAACCTGTGTTGAGTTCCCAGAAACTCTCTAGGAATCACTTTGCAGTCCTTATACGATCTCCGACTTTCCTTCCTCGTGCAAGTCAACTTTAGACAGATTAGGAAAAAAGAAAGAACAGGTTAAGTATATGAAGATTTGACATCAACTTTAGACAGATTGTCACATGGTATTAGTTTCCTGACACTTGTGAATATGCCACTCCAAGGAGATTAGGAATTCGCCCAATTATTTATGTTCATAACTACTTTGTTGAATGTGCATTACTAATAGTCCAAGTAGTCAGAAATTTCCAAAAACTTTGAAAGAGTTAAACACACAGATTTCAATGGTTAAAAGCATGTGATTCAATAGTTATGAACATGTGAAATCAGTTCGTTGAATGTGTATTAGTAGTACTCCAAGAAGTGATATAGGATGGGAACTAAAGGTACCGTGGTCTACTGAATAAAACACAATAGCCACACTACTGATTCTGTAGACCTGAGTCTAAGATATAAGTATTGCACTCCAAGAAGTGGTATAGGATGTGAACTAAGAGTGCCGTGGTCTACTGAATAAAACACAATGGCCACGCCACTAATTCTCTAGACCTGGGCCTAAGATATAAGTGTTGCCCGCTCCCTTCTTTGACTGTAAGATAAAAGGGGATTATCCACTGTTGTTGGTCATTAGAATAAGGAGAAGATTAGGAGAGCAAGAGCAAGCTTGACTAGGCGGACTTTTATGTCATAATGTTATGATGATTGAGGGTACCTAAAATGTTACATGTGTTATGTGTATTAGATAATAAACAATTGTCCCCAACTCTCCAACAACTCCACTAATATTATCTGCAGTAATTTTGTTCACACCAACATTCACGTCCACATTCATCTGTGCATTTACCTTCTAAGCTCTAGCTATGACGCAGGTGAGGTGAGCACCTTGTTGTAACCCCCTCTTTGTTATTTTTATGTGAAAATTTGAACGACTCAACTAATTTATAACTTTTCTGGCTTGACCTTCAATTAATATATTTGAAGTGGAAGCCCTACAATATAACCATTAGGTGTCTTTTCTTCAATAGATAATACCTTCCAAGTTATGGTATAAAATGCAATTAAATTTTAAGTAGATTGGACGGAGTCAAGTTCGATATTTTGATATCAATCAACCTGATAAAACATTGATAAGTATAATAATTGATGAAAAAGCTGGTACGTGGTAAATGCCATAACCACATGCAACAAAATATAAAAGCTAAACAGGTAGTCTGACATGTGGTAACAGACTAACAGTTGACATGGAACAAAAATGAAAAAGATCCTTAACCTCAAATATTAAGTTACAATTAACATGAACTCTGAATATATAGGCACCTCTGTAGCAACATTTTCCCTAACCCTACTCAATGTCATAAATATAACCTCCCCCGCAATATCAACAACAGCAGATTGCTACCTAATTCCCAACAAGCTCTAATTTCCCTAAAAATTTAGAGCTACAGCATGATAAATAGGAGGCTCCAACCGAACCTATACCTGGGCAGCAAGAATTTCATTCCATGTATCAGGAATTCCAGGAAGACACCAATGGAGACAATCCTGTATTGCTGAAGATGCTTTGGTACTGTACCGTGATATATGCCCTTCATCTCTCAGTTGAGAAAGAGCCGTTATGTCCAACAAGTTTACCCTAGTGCCCCTCACAGCGCTTGCAACTACCTGATCACTCGATCCCTCTTGCTTCACTTCACTTCCTCGGGCCAAAGGGGTTGTGTTTTCACAAGTCCCCCCCGTGTTCCATTCCCCATTGAAGAAATGCCTAGGTGAGATTGTTCTGAAAAACACCTTGAGCTTTGGGTAAGACAGTAGTTGTGAATCCACCCATCTTGCAATGCTGAAAATTGTGAAGTTCTTGGCATTTCCAATTGGGGCGAGCCTTCTGTTCTTGTTGGGCTTCCCATCAACATACATGATCCACCGGTTTGCCCTGACCTTTCCTCGGTTCCAGTGGTGGCCCGTATTTAGGACTAGGACATCAAAGCGGCGGAGGAACTGCCTGAGGAAAGATGGGGGTTGGTCCAAATGCATGGCTACCTCACTTTTGGGGTCACTTCCATTGAGAGGGACCAGGTCACAGAGGCACGACGACCAATAATATAAGACAGTGGTGTTGGTTGCTGGGAACCTGAAGGCCCAACCGTTAGGACGGGAAGCCCCATGTGGGGTGGTTAACCCATACTCTCGCCCCACATCTTGAACTTCTGGACTAGCTTCACCTCCAGTGAGCATACACATAAGGGACTGGAATTGCTGCCTGCCCAAGGAATCTCCCACAAAGGCAATGGTCTTATCCTGCATTCTGGAAAAACAAATGGTTGTTCAGAGCAAAGTCTCACAGCTTGTTAAACCCAAAAATAACAGAAAGACCATGAGGCCACATTGTTATGAATCCTGAGGAATCTACTAATCATGGTTAATGAATTGCAACGCGATGCATGAATCATTAGCAAAGACTGTTTCTGAGCAGCTGGGCATGCTTTAAGTTCAACAATGCAATGAAATGGGACCATCGATTTCTAGGCACCATTTTCAACAAGCACGAATAAAATAAGAACCTAAGATCTATAGCAAAGAAATGAACAGTAAATAAGTTCCTCACCTCTTCAGAAATGCAGACCTTTTGAACTCCGGCATCTCACAATTTTCTGGCTGCCACCTATACGCTTCAAAACCAAAATCTGGGCGTTGCGTTAATCTACAAGCCCACATCTCTGACAGCCACTGCTTACATTTAAACCCAGAATACAATGGTCGCGTGTTGTCTATAACCCATCTACCTTTCGCATAATTACATACTGCCATGATGAAAACAAAATGCCGTGATTACATAAAACTCAAGTCACAATGCTCAGCGAGATCAGAACATGATCCTGTTGACGGGGCTTTCAGGTAACAAGTTGTTAGATATCCATGAATTGTGCAATTACAGCCCAAAGAGTAGCATAATTTTGAGTAAAATGTCCAAGCAATAAAATAGGTATAGGTACCATACCATTTAATCTATCCCTAGCTCTCAAAGATGTGAACAAACCCTAACTATAAGAAACTACACAGCATGCATTATTGAAGACAGGAAACACAATTGCAATGCTTCTAAGCTAGACACAATCAAAGAGGGAACTAGAACAAACTTGGGCAGGAAGTCATAATTCACCCAGTTCCAAGAATCTCTGGGTCAAACATGCAAACAGAAGAGCCCAAACAAAATGAATCCCAGGTGTTGCACATAGGAGGCACTGAAAAATGGATGTTAAGAAAAAGCAGCAAAGCATATACCTTTATGGATCTAAACTACTAAACCTCTGGTGTGGTCACCTATAAAAGGCAAGTTTTTAAAGGCACAACAGCAAGGCTCTGTCATCATAGATTCAAGAGAGATCCCTCAAATTACGTAGACAGTAAATACCTTTCTTCTCAGAAGAGGAAGCTGAATCCTTTTCTTCCTTTTCTTCTTCTTCTTCTGTCACTAAAGATTTTTCTGTGGCAGAGGACCCTTCGATCAAAGAGGACCCCTCTGGCACAGAGGACCCTTGTGTTGCAGAGGGCTCATCTGTTCCAGAGGACACAAAAGACTCTTTAGGCTCCGATTCTACATCTGCAACATTCACTATTAGGGGTCTTGGCTTATCTTCTGTTTCAGCAAGTACAAGGAGTGGTTCTTGAACAGGATATTCTTGTTTGAAGTCATCACTGGAAATGTGAGAAGTTACTTGAAAAATATCTGAGCAAAAAGCACTCAAATCAGATAATAAATAAAAGAAACCGCAGCAACATATGTAACGAGAAAACACTCCCCCCCAAAAAAAAGATATTCAAATGCAGCTGCATACAGCGATTCACCCTATCAAACATGATACACAAAATGTTGACCCTGTCACTGGAGTATGAAAGAAAGAAAGAATAGCTTCAACTTAGATCTTTGAATTTTCTCCAAAAAGAGCAAACAAGTAACATCTCTGCGAGTCATTCATGAATCCTCATGTTGTTATTCATTCACCGATCATGGAACCAAAAGAAATATTAAAGACAAAAGCACAGATCATGCACTTCGGCACAAACCTGAACTAGGTAAGACAAACTGATCTTGGGGTGATAATAAGGTTGCAAAATGTGGTCTCCTCTCATAAGACCACAGTAACACTGTCATACAGATTACAGTCAACAATGTAAATGAGAACTGTTTTCCCCTGGCTCTGTGGAAACTCCCTCCCTTCATTTTCGGAGCAAACACCATGAAGCACCTTGTTTCATCTCATCTTTCCCCAGAACATTCAATAATTTATTCTACACGCTGGATCTGAAAACTTCAGCTGAATTAAAAAAAAAAAAAACACGGAAAATGGAATCAGCAAAGAATATACACACAGTACATAGTTAACCAGCTGAATAAGAAAGAATAGAGAAAATTCTGAGGCTATGTATCATTAGGGCCTCTTTTGAATAGTAAACGATTTGAACATAGCCAAGGCACACAGGTACATCACCAGACTAGTTTCAGGTTATAAAAGCAATCCACGTGCCTAATTAACAACCTGTAGATTACTATCCTATCCAAAAAAAAAAAAAAAAAAACCTGTAGATTACTCATTGAATCCAATATTGAGGGCAACTCTTTGTTTAACCCCAAACATTCTAGTATTATACAATTGGACTGATTTTCAATTCAAACATTCAAGAACAACATTCAAGAACAACATTCAAGAAATCGTCTCCGCTTTAATCCTTTTTTGACATCAAAGAATGTCGGCTCTTACCCTTATCAAAAAGAAGGGGGAAAAAAAAAGAATGTGGGCTATTACTATACGACAAAGAAAACACACCCTCCCTTTGTAAGCAAATTCTTAGTTGTATTAAAAAAGTTTCCATGACTTAGGTCATTCTCCATAAATAGCTTTAGTAACTACACAATATAAGAAAAGGGATTGCTATGATGAGAACAGCACATGATAATGGTCACCATCAACACAAGCAATTCCAGAACTATTCTTTTGTTTCAAGTTGCTTGCCTGATTCTAGACTTATATCAGTTGAATACTCCAATTTCCAAGTGGAATTTTAAAAAATGTCACCAAATAACGGAATGAAGCAAGCCTTTCAGTGGGGAAAGCAACCCTATATTCTCATATCAACAGTAAAATGCTTTCAGAAATTTTTGATATCCCTTTCGCTGCTGACCAGGTCAAGAAAAAAGAAGAAACAAGGTGTACTTGCAAGGTTGCTAGCACTAAAAGTACCATGCCCTAAACATGTCTATTCAACTCCCAAATCAGAAACCCCCCCAAAAAAAAGAAAGGAAAAAAAAAAACCTTGCTTGTGGAAGAACAAGTAGGGATTCAGGCATTCAGCATAATTTACCAGCTAAAAATGAGATCTATTCAGCAAAGATTAAAACTTCTGACAGCACAATCACAGAAACCACAAGCTGCAATAGATCCCATCCAAACAACAGTTAAATCAAACCCCACTTCTCCTATTAGACAAATTCCTCAAATTTCAGAATTTACATCAATCCAACTTCATCATGCATCAGAATCAAGCACAAACCCAACAAAAATGAACTGTTAAGTTACAGAAAGTCCATCTATAAACCCATAAGCAAAATGCAGGAAACTCCAAAAGGGCAGTTTCAGCTTGGAATCAAAAACCCCCAACAACAATGGCCATGCTAATTGCTAGCTTAACACTTCCGCATTAAAAATCTTAATTCGAAGGCCTAAAAAACAAATGAAATTGAAGCAAAAATATACCTCGAGAACTACTTCGTTGCCTCTTCGTGGGCTACTTTGAGCAAGGATCTTGAGAAAAAAATTTGCCCAAATTCAGGTTTATGCTTAGGTTTAGAGTCTCAGGCAAGACATAGAAAGAGAGGGGAGAGAGAAAGGTGAGATGAGAGACTTGTGGATTGTGGCCTACTAAACATGGCGCTTTGTACCAGCGGCAGGGCACTTGCTTTTTGGGTATGCTCATAATCATAAATAAAATAAAATAGCGGATCAAAATTTGGAAAATAAAATTTACTAATGCTATTATTCTTTTTTTTCTTTTCTCTTGATCAAAATATTCTTTTTCTTTGTTAAGGGGAAAGTACTAGTGCTTGATGCTTGTGTTTAAGAAATGAAAGTGAGATCTTGTTTTCTGCCTAGACTACTACTTAGATAGTGCCACGTATGTCTCATTAATTTCCTCAGTCATAGAAGATAATTTTTTTTTAATTTAGACATTTGTTTTCTTTAAAAAAATATTTACAGTTCAACTAATTAAATAGTAAGTAGTTGCATGCAACTGTTAAATTGTCACGTACGAAAATTTAAATATGTATGTCCTCAATATACATTTGTATGTCCTTTTAAAAACTATGCATTTTGACGGACAAGTTTGACATTTTATCACATAATTTAGTCTTTGCATTTTGACCCACAAATATCAAACAATTTGTAAATGTGTGGTTTGATGGTAGCTTTCCTTTCATTTTCTTTTAAAATAAATGCAACAATTTGGATATGATTATTCAAAGGGTACCTCTGAATGAGAAACTTTTCTTGGGAAGTGACTTTAATGGGTATATTGGAACAAAGGTAGATGGATATGATACGACATATGGAGGTTTTGGTTATATACGAAGAAATGATGTAGGGATATTGATTCCAAACTTTGCGGTTGCTTATGAATTGATGATTATAAACTCTTATTTTAAGAAGAATGAGAACCACTTGGTGACCTTTAAAAGTGGCATCTTGAATACTCAAATTGACGACTTTCTAACTACAGCAGACAACAGAAGGTTATGTAAAGATTATAAAGTGATTCCTAGTAAACATGTGGCAACACAACATACATTATTCGGTGATGGATGCAGAGGTTAAATGTTTGAAGAGAACAAAGAGAAATGTGGAGGATCCTATAGCGAAATGGTGGAATCTTAATAGTGAGAACGTAATACAACTATCTGAGAAGATTAAAGCATAAGAGAGCTGGAAACAAGGAAAGGATGAAGATAGTATGTGGGAAGAAATGACAGACTGCATTCAGAGGTCATTTAAGGATATCTTAGGAACTTCTAGAGGGGTTGGATGCAAAATAAACGGAGTTTGGTGATGGAATAAGGGGGTAAATGGGAAATTCAAAGAGAAACAAGATGTATATGTTGCTTTAAGCAATTGTACAACTGACAGAAAAAGGGTCAATAGAGTTAGGTACAAGTTAGCAAAAAAGTTAGCAACACAAGTAGTTACTGTAGCTAAAAATATTGTCTATCAAATGTTATGTCAGAAACACAAGACTAAGGAAGGTGAAAGAAGGTCTTTAAGCTATAGAGGTTTAAGAAAAGGAGATCAAGAGACTTGGGCTATGTAAAGTGCATCAAAGATGAGGATGGTAAGATTCTAGTCGAGAAAGTACAAATAAAACAATAATGGCCCACAGGACGAAGCAAGGGTGTCATAAGAGTCATCCAAACTATCGATTTTGCAACCTTGTCAACAAAGTTAAGACATGTCGAATTGAAAGGCTGTGCGCTCATATCAAATCGCTATGGAAGTGTGAAAGTGTTTGGGTTAAGAGAGATTAAAGTAGTTAACAGTGCTATTTAATATTATTTCAGGACTGTAAAGATGCCTCGACAGTAGAGAATCAATACGGTCATACCACTTCATAAGAACAAGGGTGATATTCAAAATTGCACTAACTATACAGGTATAAAGCTGATTAGCAAATGAAGTTACGGAAAAGGTGATCCAAAGGAGGTTAAAGAAGAATGTTTCAATCTCAGAGAACCAATTTAGTTTTATGTCAGGTACATCAACCACATAAGCAATTCATCTAGTTAGAAGATTCATGGAATTGTATACAGATAGGAAAAATGATCTTCACATGGTATTCATAAACGTAGAAAAAGCATATAATAGAATACCACATGAGTTGTTATAGAGGTACTTAGAGAAGAAAGGAGTTCCCATTGGGTATATATGAGTTACAAAGGACATGTACGAAAAAGTAAAAATGAGCCTTAAGGCCTTAGGAAGGGACTTCAAATTACTTTTCTGTTAACATTGGACTCCATTGGGGATTAACTTTAAACCCATTTCTTTTCACTATTATTGTGGATGAACTTACAAAAGGAATTCAAAACGAGGTACCATAGTGCATGCTATTTGGGAATGATATTGCTTTTATGGTGAGACTAGAGACAGAGTTGATAATAAAATGGAGGAATGGGAACATACTCTAGAGTCTAGATGTTTAAATTATGTTGATAAAATATGACTACTTAAAATGTGGTTTCAGTGGAGGGGAAGAGGGCGGTGGGAAGTTACCATGAGTGGTGTGGAAATACCAAGGGTTGAGAAATTTAAATATCTAGGTTCGATCATTTAAAAGGAATGAGATATTGATGAAGACATTAACCAACACATAAAAGTGGGATGACAGAAATGGAAGAATACTTCAAGATTGCTGTGTGATAAGAGCATATCTGCAACATAAAAGGGAAAGTGTATTAAAATGTATTTAGACCTATATTGTCGTATGGCTCAAAATATTGGCCAATAAAAAAGACCAAAGTTTAGAATTTGATAGTAGCTGAGATGAGAATGATATGATGGATTTGTGGTCATACAAGATTAGACATGATTAGAAATAAATTCATTATAAATAAGGTAAAACTGGTGCCTATAAAAGATAAGTTGAGAAAGAATAGACTTAGATGGTTTGAACAAGTGAGGAAAAGGATTACGGATGCACCTGTGACTAGGGATAGGCATGGGGCGGGTTCGGGCGGGTTGAGTTATACCAGTATACATACCCATTTTTAAAAGTTATACCCATATCCATACTCATACCTATTAGATTTTGGATGGTTGTACCATACCCATACCCATTGGGCATTTCAAATTGACGAGATTTATTCGAGTTTATATAGAGTGCACAAAGTGTCATGCATATTCGCATACAGGCTATTAGGTATTTCAAATTTACGGGATTTATTCAGGTATATGTAGAGTGCGCAAAGTGCCACCCAAATTCGCATGCCTAACATATATTTTTGGGTTTGGCCGTATTTTGGTCACCTTTTACTAGAAAAATCGAGGATACAATTGGGTTCGGGTTTTAAAAATCCACATTCATACCTATACTGATTTTCAAATGCAATGCCCATACCCATACCCACTTAAAATCAGTTTTCATCACCCATTCGGTGCAAAATGGGGTGAGTATTGATTGGGTTTTTGATGTTCGAGTAATATTCCCATCCCTACTCGTGAGGAATTGTGAGATGATTAACCTTCCAGAATGCAGAAGAGGTAGGGGGTGACTAAAGAAAAATTGAAACAAAGTGAGTAAACATAATTTGAAAATTTTAAGACTAACAAAGGACATGCCTCAAGAATCAAAATAGGAGCATGTGAAGGTTTAGGCTTAAAGTCAAGGACCACAAGTAGCTTGCTTAATGGAATCCATTGGCTTTTGAATGGGAGACAATGGTTTGTTATATAGTATTCTGGTAGTATCCTGGAGCTATCATTGTAGTACCTTGGACTGTTCAATATATAGTATTCTCCTCTACTATGTATTATTATATATATATAGGTGTGTGTGTATATATCTATATATCTATATATATGTATGTATGTCTCTCTCTCTCTCTCTCTCTCTCTCTCTCTCTCTCTATATATATATATAGTAGGGCTTTACAAAAATGAAAAAACCAAAACCAAAAATCAAATCGAAAATTAGAAAAAATTGAACTGAAAAATTGGTTAACCAAACAAATTTTCTAAAAAAACGTCTAGGTTGACCGAAGCAAATTTTTTTTTGATTTTCGGTTCGGTTACGGCTTGGATGGTTCGAAAATTCGATTAAGCGAACCAAAATCTTTTGCCAAAAAAACATAAAAAATAAAAATTTTAGGTAGGAAAGTACACTTTTTTAATCATTTGTGAATGGCAACTGAGCTTTAATGTTTTTTAAACAAATCTTAAACATAAGAACTTGAAAAATTTAGATAAGAAAGTGCACCTTTTTATTATTTGTGAGCGGCTAATCGGTAACCAAATTGAAAAATCGGTTAACTGATATGAAAAATCGGTTAATCGACTTTTTCGATTCGATTGTGGTTCAAATTTTGGATGAACCAAAACTTTTCCGTTAACCAAAAATCGATTAATCGAAAAGTTTTGTTCGATTATTGTTAGAAATTTTCTTGAATCGAAAACTGGTTAACTGATTTTTGATTAATCGAAACTCCGGTTAATTGGTTTTACACACCCTTAATATTTAGTTCCACTGTACGTTAGTATTTCATGTATGTTGCCTTTTGGTTGTCAATAATTTGACCTTCTAAATATTTCAAAATTTTTAAAGTGGGTCTCTTGTAATCGATTTCTTTGTTGGCAGATGTGTTTGTTGAGGTAAGACTATTTACATCTTCATATTTCTATATTCTACAAAAGCGGGACCTATGCTCACTGATTGTCGTTGTAATTGTATTCGCAACGTGAGCAGCACTTAGGGCCTGTTCTTTTCGTTGGCCTTTTCGAGTTTACCCACTTTAACCTACTTCAACTAATTTCAACCCACTTCAATAAAAAATACTAACTTCAACCCACTTCAACCCACCTCCTTCAAAATTTTATTGTCATTATTTTAACTAATATAAAAAATATCTCAACTTCAACCCATTTCAACTCACGTCCTTCAAAATTTAATCAATATAAAAAATATCCCAACTTCAACATATTTCAATACACTTCAACCCAATTCAATAAAAAATACCAACTTAAATCTATTTGAACCAACTTTATCCTTTTATCAACCCCAATTTACTTACGAAAAGATAGACCCTTATTGATTGTTTCTGGGTATTATCTATTATCCCTTGTGTGTTTGCTGCTTCTCGTTTGTTAAGCTACCTTGCTTGAAACTATGCGTTTCTCATAAACTCTCATCATTCTTTTGTAATGCATTCGTGCTTTTATACTAATAAAGTTTTTTCACTTAAGCAAACAGTTTTCAACGAGTGTTTTCTCTTTCGTGGGTCTACATTCGCTAGTAATAATGTTTGTATAGATAAAGCTATCTATATTTGGATCTTTCGAAATGGGCCAAGCCCCACTGAAGCATAATGTACACTGAGGGTGCTGGAGGTGTTAAATATAACGGTCAATACAATAATAAAAAATAATAAAGTGAACATGAGAAATTTAATATTTCAGATACCTTTTTTAAATATCGAATTAATATCTCATTAGTGTGACATATTTTTTGTCAACCTCAACTAAAAATTAGATAACAACTCAATATAATATCTCTGCATCTTAAATAAATTTCAAAATCTCCCTTAAGGGAGTTACTGTTCCAATGAACTGTAAATCATCCTAATGTTCCAATGCTAAGCTAATACCTCATCAATAGAAGGGTTATTTTTTAGTTGGAATTATTAAAATGCTCTTAAAAGTTTGTCAATAAAATTAATTAATTTTTGAAATTAATTAAAATTATATGATGGGTCAATACATTATTTCCGAGATTAATTCCTCTCGTTTAATAAAATGCATTTTTTTTTTTTTGGGTTCCCGAGTCGCACTGAAAATGGTTAAGTCAATCGAAATTTGAAAAATTACGTTGACTAGGAGTACTAATTGACAATTACATGGAAGTTGAAATGACGGATATAACTATAATTTATTTTCTTGGTGGGGTTCACACTTTCACACCATTGCGTAGCGGAAAACTTTTTCCAAATTGTCTGGATGCTAATTTGATCAAGAATTAGTCATACTATCAGTTTTTAAAAAAATATATAAGTGCCTTTCGGATATAATAAGCAAAAGTTCAAAGTTTTTTGACCCAACAAAATAAAAATTGAATTAATTTGTATTAATCCACTCAAGGGTAATGATGGGTTTCTGGTAAAAATTGTTCGCACTGGTCATATAAGAACACCTGCCTTTTTTCCTTTGGATTATAAACATATACCTTATGTAAGTGGAAGAAATTTTTTATTTTTTTGGGTGATAATTAAGAACGTTGGTGGAGGAAATATTGAAAGGAGTTATAGAAAATTGGAAAGATTTGAAATAATGAGGAATTGAAAAATTCTGTACAAGTTAATTAAATAAAACATGGCAACCAATTTTCTATAAATTTATATAAATTCATATGAAGATTCTACCAATGTTGATTTTTTTCCAACTATATAATTAACTTTGTTTTGAGCAATTGATATGATATGAAGAGAAACATCAATCGTTGTTCTGATGTAAGATGACCGACTATTGTAACTTACCACAAACTAAGTCATTTTTTTTTCTCTCTCTCTCCTCAACAACCCCATGTAATCCACTCCTCCCCTCCCCCCAAAAATCCTTCTCGCCCTCTGCAAATCAAGAAGCCATGAAAAGGCCTCAGAAAGAAGAAAAACTTCAATATTCCATTGTTATGTATAATGGTGACAGTTTACATTAAGAATTACTACTATTTTTATTAAGCATTGTTGTTGCTACGGAGATCCAAACATCCTCAAATTGATATTTTCATCTCAAATAAACAAAAAAAATAAAAAAGAAGAAGAAGTTCAAAGTTTTATTCTCTTTTCAAATTCAACGTCCTCCATCTTCCCCGTCCTTTATACTTCCTCATCCATCAACCAACATCCTAATCTCACGTTATACATTCTCTTTATTTAGCCGCCCTTGGTCATGCTTCGTCATCAAAACCCATCCCTTAAATGCTAAGCCTCGAATTTTTCTCACCCAATTCCACGACATTCCCCTTCTTTCTTCTCTAAAGCCAAACCCAAAGACACATGGCAATATTTTTGGGCCAAAATTTTGATTATTTGTTGGAAGAAAAGATACTTACAATCACGCTTGCAGGCTTGCAACGAATGGTGCGTAAGATATTAGGAAGTGTAACGCCCCCAGTTGCTAATGTGAGATTATGCTAACTTAATCTCTTGCTGATTTGTGATTTGCAGTGGAAGTCTTGTGAGTGGGGACGCTACCGCCGTTCCTTGACGGAATAAGGTTTATTTTGCAAACAGGAGAGAGAGAGAATGCGTAAATACGATGATTGTTTATTATTATCTGAAAGTGAATTCCTTGGTCGATGTACATCTTGAAACGATCATACTGTAGGTGCTCACCGCCCAGGCCGATCGAGAAACCTGAGTTGACACCGCGCGCGGGTATATTGATGGGCATAAGCCCTAATGCTTGGTCACTGGTCGGGCTCACTTGTTTATATGACAAAACACTGTGAAAATTGGTTCATTGAATGAATCTTGTATTACTTTGCTTTACTGAGAAATACGAGAATTTTCAAAGAGCACAGGCAGTGTACGTACCTGATCTTTGGAAAGCTTCTCTCCAATTTGAGTGAAACTTATTTGTGGGCAGTCTGAAGCGACCGATGTTGCTTTTTCCCTCTCCTGTTTGCAAAATAAAATATTTTGAAATGCGGGTGCCCAATTCTTTATGTATTATTTTGATTTCACTGCATGGAGGTGTATGTGCTGAGTTTCGGCTCATTATTCGAATGTTTTATGTTTTGATTTTAGGAAAGGAATCAGTGAAAGGCTCATTCTCGGAAAAACCTAAGGGTAGTACCAAGTGAAGGAGATACCGAAGTTCTTTTTGCAGGGGCATCGCTAGACGAGCTCACAGTGATCCTTTAAGTTGGGCATCTTAAGAACCCGTTAGCTGTATATCATTTTGGACCTTCTAATATTATCGTGCAATGCTGTACCAATAAATGTATTAACGTATAGTGCTGTACCAATATGTGATTGTATGCGGGTCCTTTTCCATAGCTACTTACCCAGTTTTGACTTAGCAAGTACGTAGTTACAGGTAGACCCAAGAGCCTTGTTCCTTTGGGGGAACGGCGGTAACGCTCCCAATGCATGAGCGACTTTCGCTGTTGGCAACTAGTAATTCTATAGGATCATTAGTCTAATCCATCCTTTAGGATTGGGGCATTACAGGAAGAAAGGTATAATAGTGTAATAATCCTAGAGTTCATGCTTTCCTAACTTTGTATCTTGTATTTATTTCTTTCCTAATCATGTAAACAACCTTTGTACATACAATCAATATTTAAATGCAATGAAATCCTAAAGCTGGGCAGAGCAGCAAGGACAAACTTTCTCAATACATATATGCTCTTTACATGGTATCATAGTCGTGGTGTTAGTCTCAGGCAAATC
>NCQV01147472.1:13063-41281 GCA_002740545.1 Lophocereus schottii | reverse complement strand
GTCAATATCAAAGGTAGATTAAGAATACTTTCATAAGCTATATTATGCTTACTACTCTTTCAAAATTGTTCCTAACTTGAGGGTTGAAGACACTTAAAGAAGACAAAACCCCCTCTTTAAGAGTTACTTTGCAGTTAACCCTTGGATGGTGATAGAAGTTCTTCCGTTGTAAAACAATAACAGAACCTATAAACTATGCTAAAACATTTAGCGCTATCTGTGGGGGCCTAGATTAGAGCAAGATCATACCCAACAAAGGTGATAAAGGAGAATGCTTGCCATCCCTCCCAACTAGTAATCCTAGAATCAGAATCCCAAATCCCAAACCTCTGGGAAAGAAGATCTCATTGTGGATGATGCTTCAAACAAGGAGGACACAACACCTCTTAGAGGGCATCTGTCTCCTAGTTGCATGAACAACCTAGGGCAAAAGGGCAATGATCCCAAGATAGTGGAGGTGTTGAGCAGGTTAAATGTGGATGAACTATGTTTTCCATGATGAAGAAGTTAGATTAGTTCCTTGCTTACCAAAGGAAGAAAAAAAGGTTGCTTGAAAGAGATTGTCTATGAAAAACAAGATATGGACAACTAAAATTTGGAAAGTAATTTCCCCTGATGTTTAGAGGAAGAAATCTTAAGAATAGATTTTTAAGATACTAGAGGAACAAAGACGAAGACTTAAGAGAGACCTTAACCCTTGAAAGGGCAGAGTAGAAGGAATCCTTACATAAGAGGTGTGGCTAAGATAGGACCCCTTAAGAATGTGATGGCAACATAGCTCAAGAATATCAAAGCTGCACCACTTCAATAGCATTTAAGGGAAAAAAAAGCTAAGAAAACCCTTGACCAACGCGCTTGCTTAACCTATTGTCCATAAATCACCCTTTAACATAGAAATTCGACAGGATGAACTCTCACAAGAGATTAAAATGATAAAGATAGGGCAATTTAATGGGACCACTACCCTAGAGGAGCCCCTTGATGTATATCTAACCTAAGTTTATTTACAACCGTCTCCTTTAGTGACAAAGATGTGTAAATACTTTCTTCCAACCCTAATAGAAACAGCTTAAGCCTGGTTCAACAGGCTACCCCTAAAATCCATCAAATCTTGGGATGATCTTTCAACCAACTTTAGAAGCCACTTCATCAAAAGAAGGAGAACCCCAAAGTCATCCCTAGAACTAGTTAAAGCCATACAAAGAGACTAAACGACACTAGCTAAATATGTGGAAAAATTCAATCATGAGAAGCTCAAGGTAAAATACCTTAAGCTAAATGTAGTCATAGTTTCCTTCATCAATGGCATTAGACGTAAATTCCTCAATAAAAGGTTTATCATGGAACAACCAAAAACCCTCTACAAGGTCCTAAAGATAGGGAAAAGGTACCTAAAGTTAGAGGCTATCATGAACGAAACTAGAACTCTCAAAAATGTATCTAGGAGGGATGAAAAAGCCGAGTGAGAAAGTGCCAAAAAGAAATGAAAGGGCATGTAAGACATAATCTCTCTTGAATGCCTCAAGGAGCAAGATCTTAATAGAGATTAGAAGTTAAATATATTTGGATGATCCTAAGCCTCTTCCATAAAGACTATAGACATGACAGAGAAATAGTACCGGGATTTGAATAAATTACTTTATAGGTTGGACAACAAGGGAGGGCTGGCCAAGTATCTTAAGAATGGGCCTCAAAAGAGAAGAAGACATCCATATGAAAGAAGTTTTAAAGAAGATGAGCCTCAAATTACACTCCTCACAGGAAAAATCTAAGTTATTTAAAGTGGACCTCCTCTAGCTCGGCTATCTGATATGGCCTAAAAAATTTATTTGAGAACTCTAGGCTCGAAAAACCCCAGAAGTAATTATGAGCTCTTTCTCAAAAGAGGTCTATAAAGGCATTAAGACGTATATCCCAACCCTATGATTCGCGTAATGGTCATCAAGTTGACAGTATGAATTATAAAATTAGTAAGGTACTGGCATATACTGGGAATTTCATAAATTGTTCTATGATTGCTTTCTTAAGCTTGATTTGTACGAGAAAGATATGTTCCTAGTACCCATTTCTATCATGGATTTCTCAGCCACGTTACATAGCCAAAAGGAATGATCAAGCTACCTATCATGATGGATTAGTGGCGACCCAAAAGAGAAAGACCTATCAAGTGATGCCAGAATACATCATTATGGATGTGCCTTTTTCCTACAATATAATTGTGGGAAGACCACCCCTCAACTCTTTGAAAGGAAGACCATCTACCTACAATCTAGAGATGCAATACTTGACAGATAATGGCTTTATGGGAAGGATAGCAGCAGACTACAAGAGTGTAAGGGAGTTCTACATATCCACCTTGAATGCCGAAGTTCTATACTCATAATATGAGGTGAGAGAGGCCTCAAAGAGCAACAAAAGATAAGCCTAGAAGTAGCCATAGGTTAATGTAATCCTAGTCTTTGAGCTGAAAACACGCATGGCAAGAATCTTAGGTTAGAGTCTAAGGGTCAACTACAGGAGGTGTTACATAGCAGAGGTTATACTATTTATAAGGCTATGCCATTTGGATTAAAGAACGTTAGTGCCATGTACTAGAGGATAGTCAATAAGCTCTTTAAGGGGCATATGGTAGAAACATGAAAGTATACATTGACGAAGTGATTCTCAAGTGTAAGGCTTCAAATTAACACCTTCTAAATCTAAAGGAGACTTTCAATCCTCTAAAAAGGTTTGGGATGAAGCTGAACCTCGAAAAATGTACCTTTAGGGTAACAATTGGTAAGTTTTAAGGTTTATGTACAATGAGAGATGGATTGAGGCAAATCCTAACAAAATAAAAGCAATTCTATACATAGGAAGCCCTATAATAGTGAAAGAGGTAAAAAAATGACTGGCTATATAGGAATATTTATTTGTAACTCTACACAAAAATGTCCTCCATTCTTCAAGAAGTAAAGTCAATCAAAGACTTTAGATGGACTGGAAAAGTATATGAAGCTTTTAAGCAACTCAAACGGTATTTATTTGAGATACCTTCTATATCACATCCTTTCGAGGATCTTTACATGTACCTATCAGCATCAGAAGTGGTTGGAAGCGTGGTCATAAGAAAAGAAGAGGATAAGAAGTAGATTCATTGTCTATTTTGTCAGTTGTATCCTTAAAGGTCCAGAATTGAATTATCCAATTGTAAAGAAATTCATCCTTGCGCTGATCATGACAAGAAGCTAAGAAAGTTAAGACCTTATTTTAAAGCACATCCACTCAAAAATCTTAATGGATCAACCACTAAAGAAGATGACATATAAGTATGATTATTCGGGGAGGATCTTACTCTTAGTGGTAGAGCTATTAAGGTTTGATATAGAGTATGTACATAGAATAGTAATTAGTTAAAGACTCAGGCTCTATTAGACTTCCCAGTTGAGTGCAGGTTCAAGGATAAAGGGCTAGAGTCAGAACCACACTAGTGGATAGTCAGTACAAATGGATCCTACAGATAGAATGGGTGAAAGAATGGGCTAATACTAATATGTCTAGAACAGGAAGTTTAAGTTTGCCATGAGGTTTGCCTTTCTAGTCATAAACAATGAGGCAAAATATGAAGCCATTGTAGCAAGGCTGGAGATATGCAAGACCCTAAGGGCCAACAATGTCATGTTTTTTAGTGACTCATAATTGGTGCATAGTCTAATCAGTGGAGAGTTTGAAGGTAAAGAGAACCAAATGGCCACAATACCTAGCCAAGGTCAAAGAATCCATCAAAGACTTTTTGCAGTTGGGGATAACTCATAGAATAAGATCTAACAATTACCAACAATATGCATTGAGTAAGCTGGCAAGTAGCACATACTGATTCTATAAGATCAACCCTTTGGGAGGTCATAAGACACATAAGCATAGACCTGAAAGAGAAAGGTGTGACAGATATGGATAACTCCTAGATGGAAACAATTATAAATTATCTAGAGAAGGAAAAGCTCCCAAATAACCTAGTAGAAGCTAGATAGCTTAGAAAAAGGGCAGTATGTTACTACATGATTCAAGGGGAATTATAGAAGAAAAGATGTGCAGGACCCCTATTAAAGTGTGTGACTAAGGAAAGAGCAGAATACATCCTTGAACATCATCCCCGAGGGAGATTGTGGATTGCATGTCGGGGTAAGGGTGCTAGCTGAAAAAGTGCTAATAGCAAGATTCTATTACTACCTTGCTCATAGATGCACTGGATAATGCCAAAGAATATAAGAAATTCCAACTTTAATGCCCAAAAATACCTAGACCAGCAACAAATCTCCCTATAAAAAGGGAGCATTCCCATTACTAGGTAGGACATGGAGATCCTAGGTCCCTTTCCTCTAGCCACGGATAAAGAAAGTACCTGCTAGTAGCAGTAGACCACTTTTCAAAATGGGTAGAAGCTATGATAGTGGCCAGTATCATGAAATAGGAAGTCGTAGACTTCCTCTAGAAATATATGATCACAAGGTATGAACTTCCTAGATCCATCATAATCGACAATGGAAGGCAAATCATTGGCAAAAGAATAAAGGAATATTATAAGAATTTAGGAATTTCCCTCTAGAACACTTCAGTTGTAAGACCTTAGGCTAATGGATAGGTAGAAGCTGCTAAGCAGCAGATTATGCAGTCCTTAAGGAAAAAGATCGAAGATGCTAAAGGAACTCAGGTGGAAGAACTACCTCTTATCTTATGTCTTTAAGGACAACTATCATGACTTCTACAAGTTACACACCTTCTATTTTTATATAGTATAGAAGTTAGTGAAAGCAGTATGATAAAGGTATGAGCCATGACATAATAAAAAGGCGCAGACGGAACCCCTCGATTTAGTGCCAGAGATAAGGGCAAAAGTATAATGCCCAAATAGCTAATCTTGTTTAATTATCTTACTCATAAAATCGTGATCTAAATCAAAATACTGAGTTGTGAAATAATTTTATTACTATAAAAAGAATGATCAAATTAAGTAATTTACAAAAGCGTGAATTTATTGAATGTGCTTAAGCACAAAAGGTCATGTAAATTTATATAAAATTTTACATAAATTTACATATACACAAGGATATTACAGATTTTTGACTAAATACTTAATCAATTTTCTTAAACATTAAGTTTCTAAAGAAAAAAATAACAATCACATAGTAGTTAGACAAATGTGTAGTTGCTAAATTAAGCATTTGTTTAAAACTGTTAACGTATAAGATCAAAACCAAATTATAAGGGACCAAAAAAAGGAACAATAAAAATAAAAATAACGAAATGGGTGTCCCATAGGGCATATGTACATGGAGAAAGCGAGGCAATTTTTTGTAAAGTTTTACAAAATAAAGAAAAAAGATCAATACCCCAATTTGCCTCCAACTTCTCAGCCCCATGAACGTAATAGGGGATGGATGACTGCTGCACCAAGCCTCCTCATGTCGCCGAAAAAAGTTACCATTCGCCACCTTTGACCACCTATACAAAGATCGGGTCACTTCCCAACCAGTTGACCTATTGTTCTCCTCCCATCTCCACCCACTTTTACCGATTCTTTCGTCAAAGGTAACTCCTCCTCCTCCCTCTTCTACTATATCTAAACTTATCTTAGTTGTGGATTTGGGTTAAGAACTATTGAATAATTAAATTGCATTGATACGATTGAAGGATGTTAAATGAACTATGTTTACTACAAGGTGTAACCTTCAAGTTACTTCATAAATTTAAAGTAATTTTGTTCCAAATCAGCTTAGGTAGTCAAATTTTATTTTGGATAAGCTTAAGTTGATGGTTGAAGGCTTAAGAATAGGTTTATACTCTAACACACACCCCTCATGCGAATGCCATTTGGGCTTGAAGCGTGGATGCTGAGATTTGAACTCGAGACCTCTCGCTCAGAAAGACTCTGATGCCATGTTCAAGAACCAACTCAACTTAAAGCTTAAGTTGATAGTGGAAGGCCTAGGAATAGGTTTATACTCTAACAGGATTTATCCAGTTATGCAAGTACAACTTGATTACATTATGAAAATTAGGCAAAAGAGAAAACTATTGGAAAATTAGATCTTAGCTAGATTCCTAATGCTCATGGTAGATGATAGATGATAGATTTGAATGGTGGCTACTTAAGGAATACGTGCCAAGTGCTATTAGCGAGGATAATTATATTTACAAATGTATATGTTACTAGTTGGATTAATTTTTGTCCGAGCGCTGGAGGTGCAAGGAATGATTAGGGGCTATGGAGATGTTAACTTGTATATATGCAGGACTGTTGAAAATTTATAGTTCTTGTTTTATCTGATTAGTATGGAGTGAATGACAATCTAGATTAATTGGGTTGCAAATAGTAATGCCTTTATGTAGAATTGTATATATAACAGATTATTGAATGGGTGGAGCAATCTTACTATTGTGCGATGCCCTTACTTGAATTTCATACCTGGTCATTGACATAGGTGAATGGTTGTGTGCTTATCTACACATTTAGAGAATAGTTAGGTACATTGGCTAGATAAATGATTCTTGTTATACAAGTGTGTTGTACATTAGTATTTTGTAAAGGGGGAGGAAGCCGGTGATTTGAAGGGCTACAAGTTTGTATGACAAGAGATTGATCAATTAAACAATGATTGATCCAATGATTTTGAGTCTCATGTCATAACCTACTCACTAGAGTTCTTTAAATAAGTGCTTCAACCAAAAAGAACAAAATCATTATAGGAACTCTGACATTAAAACTATGGTTATATGACAAGAAGAATATATTGATAGAGCATGGATAGATTCACTTTGCCAACTCTATTTACTAAAATAAAGAAGCAAACGATAAGAAAAGGAGGGGGAAAAGAAAGAATAAGAAAATAACAAGTGATAGAATCCTACATTTCTAACAAAAGATCAAAAATTAAAATCCAATAATTGCCTTATAGAATTGTAGGTTAAAAATGTATTATAAGTACATAGAAACTTTTGAAGTAACTTTTTACGAGAACAAAATCAAACATGAAGTAACAGAAAGGAAAGAGAGCAAAATAGATAACTAAAAGGATACTGTGAAAAACAAAATGGTAGGTTATTACTTGAGCTTTTACTAAGTAATAGTTTTAATGCATTCATAAGGTTTTGCTCATCTGTTTTGTCATATATTGGCCATATGAACGACTCTTCACTATTCTAATGGCATAAGTTACTGGATTCATAGGTTCGTATGTTTATATGTCGTTAATGTGGGGATGCTTGAACCACATGGTCGCTAACGCCTAGCAGTGCATTTCAGTATTCACCATTCAACGTTGATTGTTGAGTAGTTCAACCTAATCTAGGAGTTGGGTGGAGACCTCTAAACTCATAAGTTCATGTTATTCCCCGTACATGGGCCCTAATCTTGGTTAATAGAAATTGCTTAATTCTTAAGTTTAGTTTAAGAGCACTTATGACGTATAAATTGCTGTTAAGTATGCACGCTCACGGACTCATTAAACCTATATTTTACTGTTGTTCAACCATAACTTATGATATTTTATACCCTTTTATTTCCTAATAATTGCTCGAAATAAATTATTAAATTAAAATTTTAATATATTTTTGTTCATTTTGTAGGAATATGGGAGAGTTGGAAAAAAATTGAATGAGATACTTAATTTGCTTGATATTAGATCAAATGAGAAACAAAGAAGGACAAAAATGAAGCCCAACATAAGGCCTTTCCCTTATTCCTTCTTCGCCGCCCAATTGTGCAGCCTAGACCTGCTTTATAGCTCCCTCTTTCCTATCTCTCTCAGGCTAGGCTCCCTTATCCCCATGCAGTGACCCACTTAGTTCCTCCCAGTCTGCGACTTGCCTTCCCCTCTTTCTCCTTTCTTTTCCCGCCTTCCCTTTCTCTCGCTGGGCCTAGCCCAGACCTCTCTCTCTCTCTCTCTCTCTCTCTCTCTCTCTCTCTCTCTCTCTCTCTCTCTCTCTCTCTCTCTCTCTCTCTCTCTCTCTCTCACTCATTTCTTTCACTTTATGGGCATGCGCCTGGCCCAATCGTTGTCCAGTTCACCTCCCCCCTTCTCCTTCTTCCCCCTCTTTCCCAGGCCTACCCAGCGTGCCTTTGGGTTTTTGATTCCGCAGCTCGCACACGCACTTTTCCTTCCATAGTCTCCATATCTTTCTCTCATCTAGAACCATGTGAGCTTCACGTGTCCCATTTCTTTCTTCTTCCTCAGCACAAACTCAAGCTCCATTTTCTTCCCTTGAAGCTATACCTGTTCTTTGTCCCCATAACCATTGCTCGCTATTTCTCTCTCCTCCTTCATTATCTATCATCATCATCATCATCATCATCACTTTGTCAGTTTTTGGGCCGTTAATTCGACAATTAAGTGAGGGTATGAAGAGTTGAGAAGCGATGTTTTGAGATCTTAAAACGGGGATCGAGAGCATAGATGGTAGATGACAGAGAAGAGGGTTTAATTTTTCATTCTTTTCTTGGTTTACATCTTTGTTTTGAACCTTAGATTCAGTTGTTTAGATTCCCAAAGAGAATTCTTCATTCAAGTTCTTGTCAATTTAAGAGAGACATTTTAGGTTTTGGAGTTGGATTAATCTGGTTGTGGTCCAAGCATTGTCGATATTTATAGCCCTCTGGTTCCAATTTGCCTTACTTTGGCTTTGACTAATGATGCTCTTCCTGTTCTTCAATCCTAGGCTATGAGTTTAATGCTTCAGATAATAAAATTCCTCCAACTTTCTCACTCTTATTTGTGTGCTGATTTGTTGCAGTTTTCATGAATGATTTCCATTTTGCTCTCTTGAAGTTCAATTTTGAGTATAGATAGAGTTAGCTGATGAATAGTTTTAGTCGTCATTTAGATCTTTAGTTTGCACTTTTACAAGAAAAAAATAGATTGCATTAGTTAGTAATGTTATTTAGGGTTAACTATTGTTTCTTCAATATTTGAATGATAGCTCTTGATTAGCGATGTCATTTCATACACCATCCCTGAGGACGATACTTGTAAGCACTATAACGATAAACCGTGTGTTTGCCGAAATCACAATAGGATTTTTTTTGGTGTTGTTGTCGGGGATGGTTTTGTGGAATTTGGTTGCATCGAGTCGTCTGAGTCATTTTTGTTTCAGTTTCATGTTTGTGATTTGTGGTTTTTGATTGAGTTTTTATTTAGTTTTAGTGGTTTAGTTTAGTTTAGATTTCTTTGTTTTAGATTTTTGATTTGAGTTAAGTGTTCTTATTTTGATTTTGTTTTGGTTTTAGGATCAATTTAATCTTATTTCTAATGTCTATTTTACTGTTGAAAAAAAGTACTAACTGATTTGTTGAAGCTGTGCGGGAACAAACCAGAAGCAGAAGATAACCAGAAACTGTTTGGTGCGGGATTTCCAGCTTTTCGACTACTATTTATATTTTTGTTAGTAGTTCTAGTTTGAATTTTTCTGTTCTGATATTTTTCTTGTCAGCATGATTTTTAGAGTCTGTGGGAATTTTTATGGAATTTTTGGGGCTGTCTATAATTTTCTGTGATTTTTGGAACTAATTTTCTATTTGAAATTTTCTGCATAGTTCAGGGATAGAAAAAATTCGAAAAAAATATATTCACATTCCTTGTGATTGCGTTAAATTTGTTGTGTATAGAGTTATGATTTTAGGAGTTTTATTTTCTGTTTTAGTTTTATTTTTAGATTTAGCTTGTTTAGGTTTTAATTTATTTTCTATCTTCTTTTAGTTTATTTGTGTTTTTTGTGTTCATTTTATTTCTAGGATTGGATCACTTTCATTTTTTATTTTGTTTTTAGGTTTGATTCATTTTTTAGTTTTGTTTTCTATGTTAAAAGAAAAACAAATATCAGAAAAATAAAAAATCCAAAAAAAAAAGACCAAAAATATGTCATTTGGTAAGGGTGTGGGATTTACATAATTGGTTGGGTTAGAGACCTTGAAAATGTTAGAGTTGTTACGAGTGAACCTAACCTTGACTTAGAACCTAACCCTGAACCCGAACTTGAATCTAAGCCTAAACTAGAAGTGTAACAAATAGCGCAAGAGAGATCTTTGAGTGATATTTTCTATCCTCCTAGGACTACTTTACCATATTGTTTTACGATACCTGACCTAGGGCCAAATGTAACTTTCGAAGTGAGACCTCACTATACTCAGATGCTTCCTAAATTCATGGGCTTAGAGGGTGCTTATTTATTTTTGAGGGAATTTGAAGAAGCATGTTCTATGATGTATTTCCCTAATATCTCTATTGATATTGTGTGAATGAAATTGATTCCTTTTGCTTTGAAAGATTCTGCTAAATGTTGCATGTATGGATTGGCTACTAATTCTATTGCTTCTTGGAATGATTTTATAAGATTGTTCTTAAGAAAATACTTCCCTGATGCCAAGACTGTTAAGCAAAGGAATGAAATCAATCAATTTGTATAACTAGACAGGGAATCATTTTAGAAATACTTTAATAGGTTTAAAAATTTGTTGGCCTAATGCCCCAATCATGGTTTAGACCAAGCACATTTGTGCCAGATTGGTTTTGAAGGACTGGACCTACAGACATGATGATTTTCTTTCTAAGAGTGCCACTGCTGCTTGAGAATTTTTAGAGGACTTAGTTGAGAAGACTATATAGTGGGAAGCCATTAGAGATGACAGTCTAAGTTCTAGGTTTATAAGGGGTGGGTTGTATTCTATCTCTGATATGAGTCACTTAGAGTCTACGATTACTGTGTTAGAAAACATGTTGAAGGGGTTATATCCCTATATTCCCTAGACATATAAGACTTTTATGGTGTCCTGTTCTCACTGTCAAACCTTACATCATTCTTTGGTTGCTTGTCCTTATTTTACTCACCAGTTAGCAACTAGAAGGAGCAAGTGAGTATGGCTTTTAAGAGACCTAAGAATGAACCCTTTTTCACTTATTAAAATCCAAGGTGGAGAAATCACCCTAACTTCTCTTGGAGTAGTGGCCTAAATGCTGCGGTTCCTAACTCTAAGCCTAGAGTGTTTCCTGGAAATAAAACCCAGCTCTTCTCCCATCCCTCTAATTCTTTTCAGAGATTAGCTTTTTCAGGTGTGCCCAATGCATCTAGACCTCCGCCACCTGTAGCTCAAGTTCGACCTCCTCCTAGTTGTACTGATATTAATAAAATTTAGAGCAGAATTAATAGTACTGTGAAGAGAATGATTAATGCTAAAATGGAAAGGATCATGAGAATGATGACTGAGCAGTTTTCTTAGCATTATCTTCTAGGGAGCCAGGTACTTTTTCAGGTGAACCTGAGGTAAACCCTAAGGGTCATGCCTCCTCTTATTTTAGTGCTAACCCTAGTAAGCCTATGAGGAAAATGAATGCAGTTATATCCCTTCGATATGGTCGGGAGATTGATAATCAAGTGAGAAATCCTAGTGAACCCTACATGTATCCGCACCAATTCTTCCAAAATTCTTCTCCCTATTCTTCTTCTCCAGAAATTGGTTTATCTAGTAAGTCAAGGGATGCTACTGATGGTGCCCCCAATAATTATGATGATCCTCCACCTACTGAGTTTCCTTCTGACAAAGAGGAGCCTAAGGAGAAAGGTTCCTTTGATTTAGCTGATCATTCACCTTCTAAGAACTTCATCTTCTATTGAGAAAGTCCATAAGCCTTTACCTCCTTTTCCCTATAAGCTTAAAAAGAAAGACCAATCTCATATTAAGAAGATCAGAGAGACCTTCTCTCAAGTTAAAATCAACATTCCTTTACTCGATGCTATTCAGCAGACGCCTCCATATGCTAAATTTTTAGCGATTCTGTGTACCACCAAAAAAGTCACTAGTGTCCCTAAAAAGGCTTTCTTAGCCTTTGGTGCTAGTTCTATCCTTTCTCATTAGATCCCAGGGAAGTATAAGGACCCCGGTTGCCCTGCTATTTCTATAGTTATAGGGGACCATCTTATTCACAGAGTTTTGCTTAATTTAAGAACCAGTTTCAATTTGATACCCTTCACTGAGTATGAAAGGCTAGGCTTAGGTGAGCTAAAACCTTCCAAGACGGTCATTTAATTAGCTGATATATCAAGCAAGTTGCCTAGGGGTATAGTTGAGAATGTGTTGATTAGAGTGGGTGAGTTCCTTTACCTTATGGACTTTATCGTGATCGAAACTGAGAAGGTATCTAATATTGTTAGTCGAGTCCCTGTGATTTTCGGGCACCCTTTCTTGGCTACTGCCTATGCCATTATTAATTGCAGGAATGGTATGACAAGATTGTTTTTTGACAGCATGACCTTAGAATTGAATTTTTTTAACATGCAAAGACAGCCTTCGAGTTTTGATTATATGGAGTTTTCTACTCTTGACTGTGTAGAATATTCTGTATTCAATGATGATTTTGATGATATGTTTGTTGCTGAGTATGAGTCATTTCTTGTGGATGATGAGCCCAAATATGATATGTTTGAGTTTGATGACTAGTGCTCTACTGTTGACTATCTGCTTGCTTTTGTTTCTGAATCTGCTTATAAGTATGTTTCCCCTCGTACTCTTGAATTGAAACCTCTTCCTGACTCTCTGAAGTATGCATTCCTGTGACTTAATGAATCATTTCCTGTTATTATTGATTCTGACCTAGACAGGGACTGAGAGCATAAACTGATTGCCTTACTTAAATAGAACAAGGAGGCTATAGATTGGACTTTAGGGGATATCAAGGGTATTAGTCATTCCATTGCCTAGTATAGAATTCATTTGGAGGACAATGCCAAGCCCTACCAAGACCACCAAAGGCATTGGAACCCAACTCTGTAGGAAGTAGTTAGGAATGAAGTACTAAAGTGGTTAGATCATGGGATTATTTAACCCATTTTTGATAGTGAGTGGTTTAGCCCTGTCCAAGTTGTTCCTAAGAGGACTGGTTACCATGATTAGGAAAAACAAGAACGAGTTAGTCCCTACTCAAGTTCAATCTAGTGTCGTGTTTGTATAGATTATAGAAAATTGAATGCTGACACTAGGAAAGGCCATTTCCCCCTTCCATTCTTGGACTAAATGTTGGAGAGGTTGGCTGTACATTTCTTCTATTGCTTTTTAGATGGATATTATGGCCATACCCAGATCTCTATTACTCCTAAGGATTAGGAGAAGACTACTTTCATCTATCCATTTATAACATATGCCTTTAGAAGGATGTCATTTGTACAGTGTAATGCTCATGCTACATTTTAGAGGTGCATGATTCCTATTTTCTCAAATCTAGTTGAGCAATGCATGAAAATTTTCATGGTTGAATTTTCTGTGTTTGGGTCTTCCTTTGATGATTGTCTGTCTAATTTGAGAAAAGTGTTGGAAAGATGTAGGGAGAAAAACTTGACGTTGAATTAGGAGAAGTGTCACTTCATGGTTAAAAAGGAGATAGTCTTGGGCCATAATATTTCTAGAGATTAAATTGAGGTAAATAAGGTTAAGACTGATCTGATTGTTAATATTCCCCTTCCCACTTGTGTGAAAGAGGTAAGGTCTTTCTTTGGACATGTTGGCTTCTATCATTGTTTCATTAATGATTTTAGTAAGATAGCGAAGCCCTTGACCAACCTGTTAGCTAAGGATGTGCCATTTTACTTGTTAGAGGAGTGTCTTGTGGCATTTACAAAGCTTAAGGGGGCATTTACAAAGCTTAAGGGAGCCTTAACCTCTGCTCCCATTCTTTATCCTCCCGTCTGGAGAGAACCATTTGAGTTTATGTGTGATGCATCTGATTATGTTGTTGGGGTTGTTATGGGATAACGTGTTGATAAGAAGCCCCATGTTATTTATTATGCTAGCCGTACTTTGAATGATGGCCAACTGAACTATACTATTGTTGAGAAAGAATTTTTGGCTGCGATCTTGGGCTTTAAGAAGTTTAGACCCTATCTGGTTGATCTCATGTGATTGTCTATACTGTTCACTCTACTCTTAAGTACCTTCTTTCTAAGAAGGATGCCAAGCCTAGACCAGCGAAATGGATCTTGCTTCTGTAAGACTTTGATTGTGAGATTAAGGATAAGAAAGGTTCTGAGAACCTTATGGTAGCTCACCATTTGTCTGGGGTTCTCTATGATGGAGAGAGTTACTCTAGTATTTTTGAGTGCTTCCCTAATGAGTGATTATATGCTATTTACCCTGATCCTTGGCATGCTAACATTATGAACTACCTAGTTTATAGCAAGACTCTTGAGGGTTGGACCAAGAATAATAGAGATAAGTTCCTTCACCTCGTCAAATGCTTTGTCTGGGGTGACCCTTATTTGTTTAGATACTATTCTAACCAAGTCTTTAGGAGGTGTATTCCTAATCATAAGGTGATAAGTGTCCTTTCTTTTTGTCATGACTAGGCATGTGGGGGACATTTTAGTGGAAGGAAGGCTGTAGCCAAAGTTCTTCAATGTGCTTTCTATTGGCCTACCTTGTTTAGGAATGCTTTCGAATACCGCAAGAGTTGCCCTAAGCGCTAACCGTTAGGTAGAATAAGTAGGAGAGATATGATGCCACTTAATTCCATCATTATAGTGGAGATTTTCGATGTGTGGGGTATAGATTTTATGGGACCATTTTCATCATCTTTTAGGAAAGAGTATAATTTATTAGCTGTGGACTATGTTTTTAAGTGAGTTAAGGCTAAGGTGGTTGTGAAGTTCCTTAGAGAGAACATCTTTGGTAGATTTGACATGCCCCGTGCTATCAGTGGTGATCAGGGTACCCACTTTAATAACAGATCTTTTGATGCCTTACTAAGGAAGTACTCCATAGTCCATGGACTTGCTACCCCCTAAAACCCCTAAACTAGTGTCCAGGTTGAAGTGTCCAATTGAGAAATTAAGTAGATTCTAGAAAAGACGGTGAGTAGAAATAGGAAAGATTGGGCCGACAAGCTTATTGATGCTCTTTTGGGCATATACGACGGCTTTCAAAACTCCCTTAGGAATGTCACCTTATAAGGTGACTTATGGTAAGCCTTGTCATCTCCCTGTTGAGACAGCGCATAGAGTTTGGTGGGCCATTAGGATGCTTAATTTTGACTTGACTGAGGCCGATAAGGAGAGATGACTATAACTAAGTGAACTCGAAGAAATAAGAGCTAGGCTTATGATAGTGCTCGATCATACAAAGAGAGGGCTAAGTTGTTCATGACAACATATTCTTAGGAAAGAGTTTGCCACCAGAATGAAAGTACTGTTATATGACTTTAAACCTCATTTGTTTCCAGGGAAATTAAGTTTCGATGGACAGGTCCTTATATTGTTTCACACGTTTTTCCCTATGGTCCAGTTGAATTCAGGATCTTGATAGTGGTGCCAAATTCAAGGTGAATGGCCAATGGTTGAACCAATTCTAGAGCTTTCGAGTAAAGAAGATGTGGAGCGTCTGATACTCTGTGAGCCAAGCTCTATTCAGTGATGAAATACTGAGATAGCTTGGTTGTACTTAGCACCTGACCTAGTTTGCTTGGAATTTGTTTCCTTCCTCTCTCTTTCTCTTATTTTGCTTTTCTTTTCTTTTTGTATAGTTTGTTGCTTTTCTTTCTCTTTGGTGTATATATGTTGTACATTTATTTTTGAGTCATGTCCTTTTTGTTTTTGAGTCTTGTTTTTATTTTTGTATATTTCTTTTTCTATTAGTTTTTATTTTGTGTTTAATATTTCTTTCCATTTTTAACGAGGACATTTTTTGATATAGATGTGGTGGTGGGGAAACTTTGAAAATTTTAGGAAAAATGAAAAAAAAACTAAAAAAATCCAAAAATATTTTTTGCTTTGTTTTGGGGAATATGTGTGCTATTTTTGATTGACTATGTTCTCTTGTACTTAAGTATTATATTGTATATAGATGTGGTGTGCAATGATAGAACTTAGTCCCAAAGTATGATATTTGTATATGATCCTAACGCCCGATGTTAATTCTAAGCAAGCTTGACTTTGGTAGATAAACATGTGAGATAGTGAGCCTTATAGACTGATTCATCATTTTAGTCTCATATTTTTCTTTCATGTGTGTCTCTTCTATGATTATATTTCTAGAACTTGCTTTGATTATCTTTAAAATCACAGTTGGCATGTGCACTATAATAATATGATAGAGGCATTCATTTGCTTTTGCAAGCTACTTAGCCAAATTGCCACCCATGATTTGAATGTTTTTACTCTTTGCTAGCCCTTTTGAGCCTTGACTATTTTTGTTGTGAACCCCTCATGTCAACCCTTGGCCTAAACACTTTTTCCTATACCTAAACCAAGACTGGTGGAGCAACACTTCATTATTTGGTGGGTAACTTTTGGGTATTTTATGTATTGGTGGTTGATGTTGTTATGTATGGGGATGTAGCATTGAAACTATTTGGAAATGGAGTTGTATAATTTTTGTACGTGCCATTCATTCATCTTCTTAAAGAAGAAAAAAAAGAAGGAAAGAATGAAAACAAAATGAAAAAAGTTCGAATGGAAAAAAATGACAAATAAAACCCTAAAAAAATTCAAAAAAAAAAAAGAGTTGTGAATAAGAGTGCTTAGCATGGATGTATCATTGTATACTTATTTCCATTGGTTAATTAAGTGTGTTTGTTCTTATTTTGTTTTGAGAGAGAGTGTGGTTATTATAATTGTTGTAAGTGTTGGTTGCTCATTAGTTATGTCTTTTAGCTCTTCATTTCCCAAATCATTTGTTCCTCTCCTAACCCTTGACCCTTGACCCTTAACCCCACATAACCTTGGAAAGTCCTCTTGATTATTATTTTGCATTCTGCTTCTTAGTGGTGAAGAATCAAGAATCTTCACAAGGATATAGTAGTTTGTTTGATTGGAAGAGAATTGAGTGAACCTTGTTATATTTTAAACACATAAGCAAGAGTGATTATACATTTTCCTAAAGTGAGGTTCTACCAGTCACGCTTGTACATAATTTTTAAGTGGGGTGAAAGATTGTGTATAGATGTTACCAGAGGGGATTAAGGATTTCCTGATGTGCACATTATGTTTATATATGATCGAGTGCTTAGGTTGCTTGAGTGATATGGTTGATTAGAACGTGTATATATTTTCCCGAATGTTTTATATACTTTGGAAAAAAATTCAAAACGATTTTTGTCTTATAGATTAGATGGGTACATCTTCTGTAAACCCTCCCAAGGCTTTCTTCGTCCACTATGGGTAACTTAGGGGTTTAAAGGGCTTGTTATATATACTAAATGAAGCCGTGATTCCTATGAAACTAAGTTAGAATTTTATTTTCTTTTTTTAGGATCTTTAGTTTTATTTTACTTGAGGACGAGCAAAACTTAGATGTGGGGGTATTTAAACCATAACTTGATATTTTGTACCCTTCTATTATCTAATAATTTCTCAAAACAAATTATTAAATTATATTTTAATATGTTTTGTTCGTTTTTTAGGAATATGAAAGAATTGGAAAAAAAATTGAATAAGATGCTCAATTTGCTTGATATTAGATCAAGTGAGAAATTAAGAAGGAAGAAAATGAAGCCTAGCACAAGGCCCTTCCCTTATTCCTCCTTCGCGGCCCAATTGTGCAGTGCATAGACCCCACCTTCTCCTTCTTTTCTCTTTCTCTTGGGTTGAGCTCCCTCATCCCCGCACAACGACCCAGTCACTTGCTCCCAGTCAGCGACCAGCCTCCCCCTTTTTTCCTTTATTTTCCCGCCTTTTCTTCTCTGCTGGGCCTGGCTAGGACCGCGCTTTCTCTCATTTCTTTCCCTTTACTCGAGTGGGTCTAGCCCAATTGTTGCCCAGTTCACTTCCTCCCTCCTCGCTCCTCCCCCTCTTTGTCAGGCCTGACCAGCGTGTCTTCGGGCTTTTGTTTCCGCGGCCCGCATGTGCGCTTTTCCTTCTCCATATCTTTCTCTCATTTAGAACCTTGTGAGCTTTACATGACCCATTTTTTTCTTCTTCCTCAGCATGAACCCGAGCTCTATTTTCTTCTCCCCTGAAGCCTCTTCTCCTCCATAATTACTGCTCACTCTTTTTCTCTCCTCCTTCACTATCTATCGTTATCATCGTCATCATCATCACTTCATCAGTTTTCTAGGCCATTAATTCGACAATTAAGTGAGGTCATGAAGAGTTGAGGAGCAACATTTTGGGGTCTTCAAATGGGGACCGACAGCACAGATGGCAGACGGCAAAGAGGAGGGTTTAATTTTTCATTCTTTTCTTAGTTTACATTTTCATTTTGAACCTTAGATTTGGTTGTTTAAATTCCCCAAAAAAACAATTATTCACTCAAGTTCTTGTCAATTTGAGAGAGACATTTTAGATTTTAGAGTTGGATTAATCTTGTTATGGTTCAAGTATTGTTGATATTTGCAGCCCTCTCACTTCGATTTGCCTTAGCTTGGCTTTAACTGATGATGCTCTTCCTGTTCTTCAATCCTAGGCTGTGAGTTTAATGCTTCAGACAATAAAATTCTTCCAAGTTTCTCACTCTTATTTGTATGTTGATTGATTGCTGTTTTCATGAATGATTTCCATTTGGCTCCCTTGAAGTTCGATTTGAGCACAGATAGAGTTTGGCAATGAGTAGTTTCAGTTGTCATTTAGATCTTCAGTTTGCACATTTACAAGAAAAAAAAAATACATTACATTAGTTAGTAATGTTGTTTATAGTTAACTATTGTTCGCCGATATTTGAATGATAGCACTTGATTAGCGATCTAGTTTCGTACAACATCCTTGAGGACGACACTCTTAAGCACTATAACGATAAACCCTGCGCTTGCGGAAGTCATAACAACTGTATAAGGGTAACAGACTGAGCTTATGTCACATTTTTTTCTCTTATTTTGTGATTTTGAAAACCTTTACGGTGTACATTATACAGAAAACCAGAAAGAAGATAGCATAAAATTGAAATTAAGAAGAAAAATAATGTTGGTCAGAAGAAATGATGCATGAATGCCCCCTGAATCCATGTCGATGGGTATTCTCTGGGTCAATTGATTGGCTCACAGCTCCTTTCTAATTGATCTTGTGATTTAAATGGATTTACTTGTATTTAATTGGAAAAAAATGCCAGTTACTTGGTTCTGAAAAATACTAATAACAACGAAAAAGGATACTTTAGGATTCGTAGTCGTAAATTCTGCATGACCTCTTACTTACTCTTACTTCATTAAAATAAGTTTTAATTACAATGTTCTACTTGTACTAAAAAAGCTACAACTTTATTTATTGTTGTTTGGTTATTCTTTGATAAGGGATAAAGTTCATTGATTTTCTTAAATTACACGCACATCTACTTCCTTTCAAGCGAAAATGCCTTGTTTTCATTTTGAAATGGTGGTAATGTTTCCCCAGTTTATAAGTCTTATATTACTAATGAGTATTAAACCAATCATTAAGCACTTAGCTATGTGATCGTGAATTGGTGGTGTTACAAGAGGCTACAACAAGGACTAAGCTGTATAATCTAGGATCGAAAGGATATACAATAGGAGGGTGAATCATCGAACCGTAAAGCTTAGAGATCTAGTCCTAAGAAGTATGAAAGCGGTTGGAAAGCAGCTAGGGAAGTTAAAAGCAAATTAAGGAGGACCATCCAGCATAAAAGAGGAAGTATTCCTAGGTACCTACAAACTTCTTATAGTAGGGAGCAAGGAGGTCTCGAATGCTTAGGTTGTGGAAAATCTCAGACACTATTATCCATAAATTTCTAGCACAAAAAGTTTGTGTTTTATTAAAGCACTAGGTAGGGTCTATAACTAGTGTAATAAATTTGCATGTCCCTGAGATTGATAAATTTAAGCAAGATTAATAACGCTACCTTTACATTTCCTAATATTTAATTTTGTATAAAACCCTTCAAATGTGAATGTGAATAACATAATTATGTGTAAAAGTAGGAGAAAACTCCTAAGACATGTCACCAGATTTAGATAAACTAGACTGGGACTTGTAAGGAGTAAAATTTCAAAGTTTATGTCCAAAATTCTACCATGAAATTGACGACAGAAATCTTACAGGAATGATTAAAGACTCTATAGGAATTAAAATTTTGCTAAACAAGATATATAAGGCTTAAAATTTGCAAAACATACTAAAGAAGAATAGATGATAATGTAAATTCTTGATAATGAGATTGATTAATCAGCCTTTCCTTTTATGTAAGGCACAAAAGGTGTTTAAACTCTGGTTCAAAGTCTAAAAGCTTGCCTAATTGAAACAGTCCCTTGAAAAAACAATAGAATTGGGAAGCTTAGCTTAGGCACAAGAATACTGAGTATATCTATTAAACATAGAATTCCCAGATATTTGATTAACCACAGGCTAATAGATGACACAGTAAAAACCGAAGAAACCCTAAAAACCTTTTGCGCAAGATCATGACATGCATTGGATCTTAAATGAAAACATCTTTATATTCTTTATACATGGAGTGAGAACCCTAAGAAGTTGCTATTGTAACTTAAGATGGGGCAAAAATGAAATAGCTATATACAGCAAATAGAGACCAAGGTAAGGCAAACACATCAAAAGGAAAAGCAATGGTTTTTCATTAATTGATCAAACTCCATTACATGTGTAAAAATTATTGACATCTATATACAAAGAGCACAAAAGTAAAATGCATGTAGATGGAAAGAAGAAAAGGGAAAAGAAGAAAAAGAAAAAGATCAAGACCTTTAGCAGCCAAAAAGCCTATGGTGTTCAGTCTCTTTAAGGTCCCTAGAGTGACTTAACCAATTATGGCACGCTTGTGCTAGGAATTACGTGGCCATGAAGGAAGATCTTGCTATTGTTGTGCCAAGTTTACTTGAAGTAGGCCCTTTCTCTTTGTCTCTCTTCTAATTCTCTCTAAAGCCTGGTTAAGACTTTCTTCTCTATCCTCTATTCTTCTTCTTTTCTTCTCCTCCTCTCCCTTATCCCGAGCCATAATCTCTTGATTCTACCCTCATCCTCTTCCAAATCCTCTACCTAGAGTGGATGATTCTCCTAGGTCTAGAGGAGGAAGTGGTGGAGTTGGAGGAAGAGTGGATGCATTCATTCAATAGAAAGACTAGAGAGACGCCCATGTACAAAAGGGGGTGGGAGTCATAGCTATCCTCACCAATAGCAACCATACTATTTCCCTCATTAAATGGGTAGTGAGCATAGAAACTCCTATTGACTACTATGCAATTGGAGCATTTGTAATAGGCACCACACAGATTTCAGCTTTATTTAATGCAGGAACCAAGCTCGGAGAGATACATATGGGAAGTGGTGGAGGGAGGAGGCAAGTGGATAAGAGCGAGGAGAAGCAAAAGGACATTTAGGATAAGGGGGAGCAACATTACACAAACTCCGAAATATCTTGGGTAATCCTTGGCAGATGTAGGGGTAGTCTGTCTGTAACACCCCAACTTAATCACTATATATATGCCTTTATTAATAAGCATTATGAGTCAGTGAAATGTGCTATCAAGGTAGGGCATTACCGCCATCCCATATGGACAAGGCTGTAAAAAGAGAAGTAGAGTCGACCAGATAAACAACATCTGCTAATTATGATGATTATACCAAATAAGGACTCACATTCTCATTAACCATTACAAAATAGACATCCCACAATGATTTAATCATGTCTAAAATGGATTTATATTTCATTGCGGCTGCAAAATGCAAAAAACACAAGTTAGATTCAAAGCTATCCAAGCAGACCACCAGGTTAGAGAATTGGCAATCACTGCCCGTGCAATTTTATAACTATGCTTGTTAAATGTCCTTTGAGGAGCACTACATTTAACATTGACAATGAAATTAATTGTTTCTCAGCTTAGATAGGACCCAAACATATGAACAGTAGCCATGGCATTAATGAACAAAGAAATATGAACTTTTGGTTTACCAGAAAGGGCCCGAACTGTGAATTCTGCTAGCAGAAGCTATGAACAATTAGCATTGAACATTGCATTGAGCGATAAACAATGAAATGGGTCCTTAAGGTTTCACTGGCCGAATGAAACTTGGTAATATTAGGAAATGTAAAGATAGACATCTTTAAAGGGTACAAGTAATAATGTACCATTGGCATTTACTTATAGTCTTGTTTTTTGTTGCTCCTTATTTGAGGTGGTTTTCTTAGAAGTAAATTTAGTGGTGCTCTGTATTAATTATGATAATTAATGCTCGTGAGTCTTAAATTATTCCGGTCATACTCTTTCGGTTTGGAATGGGAAAGAAGATTTTATTCTTCTCATGAATTCCTTTTCATTCAATGAATGACTTATAGAAGTGTGGCTTGACAATATTCCGTTTAGGACTATGGTTCAGTTAGCCATCCTCAGGACTCATTAGCCCTCCCTCTAACCTCATAACTTACGTTTCTTGGCTTAGAGCCCAAAGTATTATGCACAATTTATTGCCACACTTTACTGAACCAACACCCTTAACTAGTAGGGAGTTCTTTTGAGGTTGAATCTCAATCCAATCCTTTTTTTTCAAAAAGGCATTACTTGATTCCAATATCTTGAACATAGCTCACTAACTTGTCTCCTTCAACATTTCCATTAGAATTTCTCATGAGTATAATTGATTCATTAAAACTATATATCTATTGGGTAAACGGGTTGCTCGGTTTCTAATTACTTAACCATAAAACTAATTACATAAATTATGTGCTAATTTACCACATAGTCCTTATAACTACTTCAATTTTCTTCCCACTTTCAACTATGTCAAACAGCTCCTTTATTTAGTGACAAAAACAGTTAACAATCATTTATATCTACATTACATGAACATACTATGGCTTTGCTTGGACAATTAAGTATCATCAAGACCATTGTTCTCTTGCGCACATTTATTCCACCAAAATTTCTTGCAATCATACCATCACACTCACATTATGACTATTGCTACTTACTTTTCAGTTCTTCCCATACATGAATTCAATGTATTTATTTGCCAACAATCACATAATCAAAATACAACTATTCATCTCTACATTCACATGAATAATCATTGACATATGAGGCTGAATAAAATGGAAGACCAAAATTTCATTACCTTCCAGGAGACTAGAGGTGGAGATGGGTGTAACCAGGGGGTGTGAAGATGAGGAGGTAGTGGGGTTGAGCTGAACCGGTAGCTTGGGGGCAGCGAGGGCCAGTGACTGCTACTAGTTAGGGGGTGTCACGCATGGGAGAAGAAAGATGGAGGGTTGACTCTCTTGGGTGGCTTATTTCAAAAACCCACACGCCATTTAAACAGCCACCCACACGCCGTTTAGATAATTGCATTGTCACATCAAAATTAATGCGAGCTTATCACTTTTTCATGTCATAATTAATGTGTGTTTATCACTTTGTTACATTAAAATTACTACGAGACATCATAATTAATGTGAGCTTATCTCAATTTATTTTCCTTTGCACATGCCCTAAGATTGGCCATACATTTGCCAAGCAACAATTCGATAATCCTATTCTTTTCCTTAGCTATTAAGACATTATCATGGTTCAGTAAATTCCCGACCTCGCTCAAGGACAAACGTGTATGTACCATAGATTGTATACTTTTGCATAATTATATGAGACTTTAGATGGTCTAGGGAAAGTTTCACATTAAAGTAACTTCTCAATGACACATTGCTTGGTTTATCAGTAGAAAAATACGCGGCTCATAGCCCTGACTAGTCATAACCATGTGATGCAACCAATTAAACATGATTATGTGACGGGGCGTTACATCCTCTCCCCCTTAAAGAAAGTTTCTTCCTTGAAACTTACGCTGAACATCTCTTTTGAATAAATATAAGTAATAATGTTTCATTTCATCTTCAATATACTATGTAGCCTCAGAAACTCCATGATTGGTCATATATGACTTTGATAAGAGGTATAGTCTTGTTGTGCAATTATTTCACTCTTTAAGCTATTGTCTTCATTGGTTGTTTTTCATAAGTTAACAAGTTAGCCTCAACTTCTAAGGGTTCATAAACAATTGCATGAGTTGGATCATGCACAAAATTGTGGAGTTACAAAATGTAGAACATATCATGGACATACTACAATTCAGGTGGTAAGGCTAAGCAGTAAGTAGCTGGGTTAATTTTTTCATTGATATCATAAGGTCTAACAAATAGCGAGCTTAACTTTCCTTTAACATTGAATCTTTATACTCCTTTAATAGGAGAAACTTTCAACAACACTTTTACCCCTTCTTTAAACTCCAAAAGCCTCCGTTTTTGGTCTGTATATGCTTTCGACCTATCTTGTATTGCTTTTATGTTTCGTTAGATAACTTTGATCTTGTCCACTATTTCTTGAGCCATTTTAGGTTCCAAGAATAAAGTGTCCTCTAGATCACTCCAACAAAAGGAAGTTCTACATGTTCTGCAATGTAAAGCTTCCAAAAAAGGGGCTATTTTTATGGTAGTTTGATAGCTATTATTATAGAAAACTCTATTTGAGCTAAATACTCCTCCTATGTTCCTTCAAATCCAATACACAGGCTCGTAAAATGTCCTCATTGATTTGATGTACCTTTTCAGTTTGTCCATCCGTCTCGGTATGGCAGGAACTGCTAAACTATAAGTTTGTACCAAAGGCTTTCTTTAAAGCCTTCCAGAATCGGGCTTGAAACCTTTTCTGTATGAGACAATGTCTTGAGGTACATCATAGAACCTCTCTACTTTACTAATGTAAATTCAACCCAACCTATTTGCTTTCCAAGAAAAATGTATTGCTACAAAATGAGTAGATTTGGTGAGTCTATCCACTATTACCCAAATGGTGCTCTTCCTTGATCCTGTTAGAGGGTACCCATTACGAAATCCATTGAAATGGAGTCCCATTTCCACTTGGGAATTTTCGATGGTCTCAATTGACCATTAGGTCATTGATGCTCAGTTTTGACTTTCTAACAAGTAAGACATTCATCCACATACTCGGTTATGTCTCTTTTCTTGTTGCTGCACTAGGAGGTTTGTCTCAAATATCTATATATTTTCATTTCTCATGAGTGAATGGAACACTCTGTATTGTGGACTTTGGATATTATCCTTTTCTTTCAACTTCATCCTTTGAGGTATACATATTCGATTTTGAAATCTAATAACTCCCAGTTTATCCTTTATAAAACCTAATACTTTTCCTTTGCTTATATTTACCTTCTACCTCTTCATCTCCCACTTTTGTATGTTTAATTTCATCTAAAAGGATAGGTTGAACCACCATACCACCAAAAAATGACCTAGGTTCTTATGGTAGCACAGGTTCTATGCCCACATTTTTCAAATCCCTCAAAATGTTTGATCGTACCATTGTCACAACGTTCACACTACATGTATTTCTCGACTCAATGCATCGACAACCACATTAGCCTTTCCTCAATGGCACTGTACTGGGAGGTTATAATCTTTGAGAAGTTCTAACTGCATACATTGCCTCATATTCAATTGCTTTTGACTGAAGATGTATTTGGGACTTTTGTATCGGTCAAAATCTTGCAAGGGCCCCTATAGAGATAGTGTCTCCAAAGTTTTAGCACAAAAACCACCACGGTCAGTTCCAAGTCATAGGTAGGGTGATTTTGCTCACAAGGCTTTGGCTGTCTAGAAGCATAAACTATAACATTTCTATCTTGCACTAGGACACATCCTGTGCCTTGTTTAGAAGCATCATGGTAAATGGCGAATTCTTGAAAATTCTTGAACAAATCATCTATTGTATTCGGCCATACTCAAGAAACTCTAAACCTCAGCAATGTTAGTAGGCCTTGGCCAAGAAGTGACTGCCTTTACTTTTTGTGGATCCACTTTAATCCCTTCTTTAGATATCACATGGCCTAGAAAGTTTACTTCTGATAATCAAAAGGCACATTTTGATAACTTAGCATGAACCATGTACTTCCTTAGGGTCTATAGCATAATCCACAAATGATTAGTATGCTCCTCTTCAGTTTTCAAATATATTAGGATATCACTAATGAAAATAACTACAAATTATCCAAGAACAGCCTAAACACTCGGTTCATAAAATCCATGAATGCTATAGGAGCATTGGTTAATCCAAGCGGTAACACTATAAATTTATAATGACCATAGTGAGTCCTAGACATTGCCTTAGGGATATCCTCTAGTTTGATTCTTAATTAGTGGTACACCATCCTAAGATCAATTTTCCAGAAGACTCTCAATTCTCATAGTTGATCAAATAAATCATCAATCATAGGTAATGGGTACTTATTCTTTACAGTGATCTTGTTCAATTCTCTGTAATCTAGACACAATTTCAAAGTTCCATCCTTTTTATCACAAAGAGCACCACTGGTGCCCACGGGGTTATGCTTGGTTTGATATAACCCCTTTGCAATAAATTCTTTGAATTGCACTTTTAGTTTTTCTTTAACTCTTGTTAGGCCATTCTGTATGAAGGCTTTAAGGTAAGGCACACCCCTGGTTCCAACTCTTTTTCAAAGACAATCTGTCTTTTGGGTGGCGGCCCAGAGATTTCTTCAAAGAGCACATCTGGAAATTCTCTATCCTCAAGTTTTATTTCCTTTTTCTTATCTTTCGTAACACAGCACAAGTACGCCTCACACCCCTACCTAACTAATTTCCTGGTTGCCATCAAGGATATTATTATTCCATTCTATTATTGTTTTCCCAGAAGCACATCTTTCATCCCCTTTCACTTTCGGGGATACTTTTTTCTTTTAGCAATCAATCTTTGCTCCATGCCTTGATACTTAATCCATTTCTAAAATTATATCGAATTTCGATTGACCTAACTATACCAGATCTCCCTCAAACTCTTCTTGATTTAGTGTCACTGGGGAATTCTTGTACATAACACTACATTTTGCCTTTTTTTTTCTGTGGTCAAATTTACATCCAAATCTGTAGCATATTTATGTGGTTCCACCCCTATCTGAAATATAGCTTTTGATGAAACAAATGAATGTGTAGCTACCGAATCAAATAAAATGATAAGGGGCATTGAATTAAAAGTAAGCATACCAGTCACAACCATTTCTGAGTTGCCACCCTGCTTCATGTTGATCACATAAACTCTACCCACCTGGTGACTGGTCACAAGGGCGGGGGACTTATTATCTTTAGTAGTTAGAGCAGGGCCATTACCTGGGTAGGATAAGCAATTGACAATCAGATGATTCGGATCTCCACCTAAAAAAACAATGATTTGTTCCTAGCCTACATTCTGAGGTGGAGTGGTTCATGCAACAACAATTGGTGCAATGCTTCATAGTGGGAGCTAGGGATTAGGGGTTTGGTCTTATGTTGGTATGTTACTCATTAGAAAGTCCCTCAACCTGAGTATATTTCTAATTCCACCCTTTTCCTAGGGTTGGCCAGGTTGGCCATTCTCAGCCCATTTTTCACCCGTTCGATTTCCGTCGCACGCTCCTATAACTCCCACTTGTTTGTATGGGTTGTCCTGCCAACTGGCTCCTAATATAAGGCGTGAGGCCTTCCTAAAATCTTACAACCCTCATTTGATCTGTGGCTTCATACTTTACAGTGAAGCTTGAGAATTCAGCAAAGCGGCTTACATACTTCATTGCTGATAGGTTATCCCTCAGGGTCAAGAACTGCTCTTATTTTTGCTTTTGCAAGTGCATCGGATAGAACTTTGCTCGTAATGCCTCGCTGAATGTGCACCAAGTGGACTCAAAATTTTGAAAGGTGGACTTAACTATTCTCCACTAAATGTCAGCCTGTCCAATAAGATAAAAGACCCAAATAGACATACATCTGTTTTCAAGACTTCCATAATATCAAATATCTTTTTCATCGATTTGATCTATCTTTTAGTAAGGCTGGATCTTCTTTGCCATCATATGTTTTTGGATTTTGTTTTGTGACCCAATAAAGGAACTCATTTTATTTTTCATCCTTATCATATCAAAAACCCTTAAGCTTTTTTGTTACTTCAGCCACAATCTCTCTATCTGTTTGGGATTTAAGTCATCTAATAGTCCCTTTTGACCCTTAACATTCACAGGGTTTCGAGGTACACTAAGAGCTTCCTAAGTTCTTTGACAGGTCAATACCAGGGAACTTTGATTGGTAGAGTACGTTGACACAGATTCTGTGCTATTCCATGGCGGAGTGTTTTTCAGAACATTATCATTTGGTTTCACCATTCTGTCAAACTTAGAAGCAAACATATTAGCCTTTGCTTATTTGTATCCCTTATGATTACATATTCATGCTTTCTCTTTATCATTATTTGT
>NCQV01147450.1:0-26057 GCA_002740545.1 Lophocereus schottii | reverse complement strand
CAAGAAAATCATGTTCAAAACCTAAAATTTTCGGGCGGATTCGGGTCGGGTCAATTTTTGACAGGTCTAATTGCTCTTGTGAACCTCTACCTAATTATGTAATAAGAACTGTGAACAGAGGAACTTTTATTTGACGTTGTAGAAGGTAACCGAGATAATGTAATTTACTGGAAGGGGCTTTTTTTTTTTTGAAAAAAAGAGTATGGCAAGCTACAAACACAGTTTATAAACTCATTTTTCCTAAATAATTATGATAATTCATTACAAAGAATATAAACCGAATATGTTGTACAATTATCACTTACCTAATCTGAGATTTATGTCAGTCTCGTATTTATTGGATGGCATAATTTCTTCTCACATTGCTTATATTTGGTTATTTGTTTCATTGTTTTATCTCAATCCATTTAGAATATCTATGATTAAAATTGATTTCCGTCACTACTTTGACTACATTGCATTATATTGTAATCTTACCACTGGTATGTATATTGAAGGTACATGTTTCTCTTCCTAATAACAGTATGTTGGAGATACATAGTTGGTTATGGTATATAAGAGGAAGGTCCTAGACATTGCACGTGGTATCCTTCTTGTTATAACAAACCTTGGCGGGAAAACACATGTACAGAATATATAACCAACCAATATTTGTACGCTTTGCATAATATAGAATAATATGGAAGCATTCTTCTTCCCATTTTTTGTTCTTTCTCTCTCTCTGAGTTCTTCGCCTCACAACATGGTATCAAAGCAGGGAACCAAGATCCTAAATCATGAACCCTAGCCTTCCTTGTGTTCGATCAATTGATTTGATTCATCAAGTTGAGCTAGCTCCACAATTTTGATTCGTCTTTCTTTTCCTCTTCTTCTTACCTTTTCCAGATTCATAGACACATTTTCATTCTTGATCGAATGATTTCTTCATTCTTGATTTGATTTAGTTCATTCTTGATCGATTGATCGATTGACTTGTTTGGACTAGCTTCATCTCCAGATTCAGATCAACTATCTTCCTTGTTTCAAATAGAATTTTGATGCAATCATATGCGATGGCAGTGACTGGAAGTAACAGAGTACAGATCGATGCGTCTGATCCACTGTTTCTTCATCCTTCTGATAAACTTGGTCAAAATCTGGTAGCTGACATCTTTGGTGGAGATAATTTTGAAAATTGGCAAAGATCCATGAAAATTGCCTTATCAGCCAAGCAGAAATTACCATTCATTGATGGATCATACAGTAAGCCAGATGCTAACTCTCCTTTGTTTTCTTATTGGCAGCGTTGTAATGACATGGTACTCTCATGGTTGTTGAACTCACTGAACAAGAACATTAGAGATGGTGTGCTATTCTGTGAGACAGCTAGTGAGCTTTGGAAGGATCTCAATGAAAGGTATGGCCAATCCAAGAAGGCAAGGTTGTTCCAAGCTCAAAAGGATGTCTCATGCATCTCACAGGGAGATATGGATACAACGTGCTACTTTAATAACACTAAAAAGGTATGGTATGAGTTTAATGCAGTTGGATCAACACCTAGATGCACTTGTAAAAAGTGTGAGTGTGAGGTCAATGCCAGGCTGCATAATCATGATCAAGAATAAAAGTTAATCCAGTTCCTCATGGGCTAAATGAAAGCTACACTGCAGTTCATGGTAATATACTCATGATGACACCTCTACCTACTCAAGGCCAACCATACTCACTCCTAGTGCGGGAGGAGAGACAACGAGAAGTAAAATAAGGAAGTGAGTATCACACTGAAGCAGCTTCCTTCTCTGTTGGTGTAAAATCAAAATATGAGCAGCATCACTGCAAGAAATCTTCCATCCAAGAGGCAAGAGAATAGAAGATCACAGTTATTCTGTGATCACTGTAGGCGGAGTGGACATACAGTGGACAAATGTTACAAAATTCATGGATACCCTAACAAGTAAGGAGGAAAAGGTAGGATTTACAGAGGTGCTAATAATGCTTGGGAGAGTAAAAGACTCAACCAGAGAACAGTCCAACAACTGCACTGCCAGGACTCAGTTCAGAATAGTCAAAACAACTTCGCCAATTTTTGACAACTTTAACTGCAGGAGCCGATCAAAGGCCCAGTACATCAAAAGCCACAGCTTCAGCAGTAAATATGGCAGGTATGGTTCATGCCTTGAATGCAATCCACTCTCTGTGTGCTTTAAGTCAAGAAACGTGGATTCTGAACGGTGGAGCCACAGAACATATGTGCTCAGATCACACTCATTTACATGAATTAAGGCTATTGAGTTGTCCAATAATGGTGAATTTGCCTAATAGCACACAAGTGAAAGTAACACACAAAGGGAAGTTGAGAATAGCAAGCCCTAAATGATGTCTTGTTGGTGCCACACTTTAGATTTAATCTATTATCCATCAAAAGGTTATGTGAGCAGCTACATAGTACAGTGTAGTTTATAGAAATCTTGTGCTTGTTGTAGGCCCCTTCACAAAATAGGCCACTCGCAATTGGTAAAGATCACAAGGGCCTATACATTTTGACATTTTGGATAGAAAGGCTGTTGAAAGAGTTGAGTGTGAGAAGCAAACAGGAGCATTTGGTCATGTGGCTATTGATTCATGTAGCAAGCAATTTAATGCATGTAATCATATAACTAGCCAGAACCGATTTCTTGTTTGGCATCAAAGGCTGGGACATGTGTCATGTAATAAGATGAGAACTATATTAGATGTTGATTTGACATACAAATGAATGAAAATTTTCATTTGTGAAGTTTATCCAAAAGCTAAGCAACACAAGTTACCCTTCCCTGTTAGTAATACTACTGCAGCTTCAGTTTTTGAACTCATTCATGTGGACACCTGGGGACCTTATCACATAAAGACGCATTCTGGCCAAAGATATTTTTTAACTATAATTGATGACCACTCAAGGGCCACTTGGACATATCTTATGGTGACTAAAGATGAGGCTGTATCTTTGATTAAGGCATTTGTCACAATGGCCAGAACCCAGTTTGGGGGCACAGTCAAGATCATTAGGTCAGACAATGCTTTGGAACTGGGCAAAAGCCATGAAATTATGAGTTTTTTTGCCAATTCTGGAATTGTTCATCAAACTAGTTGTGTACAAATACCACAACAAAATGGTATGGTGGAAAGGAAGCATAAGCATCAGTTGGAAGTATCTAGAGCCTTGATATTTTAAGCATCCTTGCCCATGAAGTATTGGGGTGAATGTGTCCTCACTGCAACCCACCTAATCAATAGGATATCTACTAAGCTGTTACAAGGAAGAACACCTTGTGAATTGCTTCATGGCACATTGCCAACCTACGATTATTTAAGGGTGTTTGGTTGCCTATGTTTCATATCTACCCTTAAATAGGGTAGAGACAAGTTTCAACCTCGAGCCAAGGCCTGTGTTTTCCTGGGGTACCCTTTTAGGCAAAAGGGGTACTAGGTACTAGACTTGGAAACTCATAAATTTCACATTTCTAGAGATGTGGTTTTTCATGAAAAGGCATTCCCCTTTGCTAAGAAGACCATGGACAGACCTTTATTCAATACTACTTTTCCAAGTTAGTGTGAAGACACAGCACCTGCAGACAGTCAATTAAAGACTGTTGATGCTCAGTCTATCTCAGCAAACAGATCAACAACTCAACCATCACCTTTGCCACCTAGAAGATCAACTAGGTGCCACAGAGCACCAACTTACTTACAGGATTATGCTTGCACTAGTTCAAGTCTGACAAAAGAAGCCATGTGTTTCTCCACCCTCACAAATCTCTGCATTCAGCCAGACATCACCTCAGTTGCAGAAATTATGGTGACTGCAAAACTGGTGAAGGAGCCCAAAAGTTTTTCTGAGGCTTGCTTGTATCCTGGTTGGAGAGCAGCTATAGACAAAGAAATACAAGCATTTATTGAGAACCATACTTGGGATGTTGTGTCCATTCCTCATGGTAAGAAACCTATTGATTGCAAATGGGTATACAAACCCAAGTACAAGGCTGATGGAAGCCTTGAAAGACTTAAAGCGCGGTTGGTGGTGAAGGGCTTCACACAGAAGGAAGGCATAGATTACACTGAAACCTTCTCTCCAGTTGTAAAAATAACCACCATCAGGACTTTGATTTCGATAGCAGTTAAGAGAGGTTGGGATTTATACCATCTTGATGGAAACAATGCTTTTCTCCATGATGATCTACATGAGGAAATTTATATGAAGTTACCACAAGGCTTCCACTCTCAGTTACCTTATGCAGTGTGTAAGCTGAACAAATCACTCTATGGCCTCAAACAGGCCTCCATACAACTCTCAGTTACCTTATTGATAACCAAGCGTGGCTTAGTACTGACCCAACGAAAGTTTACTAAGGATCTCATAGAGGAGTTTGGGGATAAAGGTTCTTCCCCAGTCATCAGCCCTTTAGACTGCAATTGCAAATTATCAGCAGATATAGGTGCTCTCTTGGATGATCCGGGGCTTTACAGGAAGATAGTTGGGAAGCTGAATTTTCTAACCAACACCAGACCTGACCTTGCTTTTTCTGTGCAGCACCTGAGCCAGTTTATGCAGCATCCTCGAGTTTGCCATTTTGAAGTCGTCAAGCATGTCTTAAGATACCTACAGGGTCATCTAGGCTTAGGGATTTTGCTGCACAATACTTCAGATTTCACCTCAAAGGCCTACTGCGATTTTGATTGGGCCTCTTGCAAACACACACGAAGATCTGTTAGTGGATATGTGGATTTCTTTGGAGGTAGCTTAATTTCTTAGAAGTCCAAGAAACAAGGGACTGTGTCCCTTTCCTCTGTTGAGGCTGAATACAAAAGTCTCAGAAGGTTAGTGGCAGAATTAGCATGGTTAAGCAGTTCTCATTGAGCTAGGTGTTGAAGATATCACTCCTATACCAATCAAGTGTGATAGTCAAGCAGCCATCTACATAGTCAAGAACCCAGTTTTTCATGAAAGGACCAAGCATATTGAACTTGATTGTCATTATGTACGAGAACAGTTGCTTGCAGTGCTCATCTCTCTCAGCCATGTACCCACCAAAAGGCAGCTAGCTGACGTTTTGACCAAGCCTCTCCCAGGCACGGCTCATCATGATTTCCTTGGCAAATTGGGAGTTCGTAGAACTACCAATTTGAGAGGGTGTTGGAGATACATAGTTGGTTATGGTATATAAGAGGAAGGTCCTAGACATTGCACGTGGTATCCTTCTTGTTATAACAAACCTTGGCGGGAAGACACATGTACAGACTGTATAACCAACCAACATTTGTACGCTTTGCATAATACAGAACAATATGGAAGCATTCTTCTTCCCCCCTTTTTTTCTTTCTCTCTCTTTGAGTTCTTTGCCTCACAACATAGTGTATACTTTGATTTATTACGGCTCTGTTTGATAAACATCTATTAGTGGTTAGTTGCTTATATTAGTCGTTAGCCATTAGATATTAGCTATTTGAATTAGTTGTTTGTATTAACTGCTTGTAGAAAAATTATTTGGTAAGATTAACTATTTATGATAAATTTGTGAGACAATAAGTTAATTTTTAAAAAAAGCTCTTCCAAAAGTTAATAAAATTAGCTTTTTTAAGTTAGCTTTTTGAACCCATAAGCTATTCCAAAAGTTATTTTATCGAACACCCAAATTTGTATTTTAACTTTGTCAAATGAATAATTTTGATGCAGAAATCTAGTTTTAACCAAAAAGACTGTTTTTGAACAAAAAGCTTTCTAAAAAACTAATTAACAAACATCTGTTGGCTAATAATATCTTCAATCAAACTAGTGCGAGTTTAAACCACACCAAAGTCCTTCCTATTTTAATGTTACCAGTTGACATGTGAGATACGACGTTTTATCGTACTTGCTTAATGAATATTATACCTGTTGGGTTAGAAAATTTTATTTCAGGTTATGTTTCAAATTGGTTAAGCAAGTTGTCTTAACAGTCTTTCTCAGGGAAAGACTGTGACGTGTAACACGACCCGGTGAGATCGGGGTGTTACATGACATATTTGTAGTAGAGCTGAATTATAGTCAATACACCTCGTTATAATCCAATAGTGCCTACGTATTTGTAGTTTCTATGATACTATGTTTGAATAATGCATTAATGCACATAAGAAATGAAGAAAGGTAAATAAATGTGAAGGTAATGAGTTTGAAATAAATAAATACATAAATAAAAGATTATTCACTTTCACCTTGTTTCAATATGCCAGTAAAAAGATGGATGAAAAGACATGTGACTAATTAAAAGTGTTCATTTTGTATATTACATTGAAGTCTAAAACATACTAAATGATGGATGAAATATAGTTAGTTATTTCAATAAGTACTTAACAGTGTTGAATTTTTTTAAAAGTTACTGAATGTTAATGATATAAATAATTATGATAAGTCGAAAAGAGCATGCTCTTAATCTGCATGAATTACCGGATGAACAAACTCATTGATGTTGTGGATGGAATAAAACTTATCTTCCACTTGGAGTGGAACACAAATCCTAACACCAAATATGAATCTCAGTTATAAGACTATCATTAATGAGCAACCAAACTCTTCAACCCATTGATCATATTGGCCATTGGGGACCTCTTCCTGGGCCATGGGTTGGCTCTCGAAATCAATGGGTTGACAAATGACCACAAGAAAAGAAACGAAAAGGACAGAAATGAAAACGACGTCGTAGCAGGAAAATTAAGCCATGCACTCCACTTCATTTGCAGGCTCTCACAGACTCGCGAGTCGTGTTTGTGCGTCTTGTGACAACCCTAACAACAAGGGGATTATTTTACGACAATCAATTCTTGTTCTTGAGGAGAGAGTATCTCTTCAACGCAATTCAACACTCACACAGAGAGAGAGAGAGAGAGAGAGAGATCATCAATGCCGGACATGGGAAGAGACAGCTTCTCGCCGACTTCAATGGCGGCCGACGCATCATCACCGTCATCATCAACGTCACCTTCACTTCGTTGTCCGGCGAACTCCGACTCTCATTTCTTCGGTGAGCTGCTTTCTTCTGGTATTTATTATTCCTTTTTGCGATTCATAGTTATCATCTGATTTACTGTTCCAGTATGCTGCTTGTTAGCTTGAATTCAAGTAAGCTTGTTCTGGAAATTAGGAGATGTGAAAGACGTTATGTGATTTCTAGGACCTTCTTGACTCAATATGCCGGAGTTTGAAGCTTAATGTTAATTCCATTGGTTAAGTCAGCAATTGGAAATGCATGAAGAGAGGGACTGCAATGATTATGAAAAAAGTCATGCTCAAATTAGGGGATTTTAAGCTTGAGAATCATAACTCAATTAGGTACCTCGTTGTAGTGAAATGGATTGTGTTCCATATCTTTATCATGATGAAAAGTGAATCAATGGAAAAAAAAAAAAAAAAAAAAAAACTGTTGCTATGTTGCCACCGTCGTGGATATATGTTTATACTTCACATGACAATTACACATACTGCCCTACTGTTCGACAGATTTATTATCCCAAACCAGTTGTTTTGTTAATGAACTTCAATGAGAAATGCCGTGGCAATGTCTTTTTCAGTGGCTTTGTTAGCTTTGAATTGGAGTGCTGGCAACTGGAATGCTGCCGCTGCATGTCTCTAACCGTCTGCTTGCTTCAAGGATGTTGAACTGTGTAGGAGGGACTAGTGGACTACTAGTAAATGGAGTAGCTAGATTGAAATAGATACAGGAGGAAAGGAAATCTTGTGATTTGGTCAAGCAAACTGAGTTATACCTATGCAGGACACCACTTAGGCGATATAGAGATGGAGGTATACTTTGGGCATAGCTATTTTGGTTGGGTCCTTCGGGAATGCTTTAGGTTGTGGAACAAATTCAGGAAAATCTTGGATTGGAGGAGGTGGTTTAAAACCATCTGGGATTACAATTTGTTGTAAAAGGTAGTTCAACAAGCAGACATATGATTTGGTTTATATCTGAACTAATCTTAGATTAAAAAAGCTCGAGATGCAAAAAGCGCAAAGGGTCCTAGGGCCCCGGGCGCGGGCTTCGATGCGAAGACGTGGACTTTTTAGACAAGAGACATACTTTTACTTAAAAAAAAAAAAGCTTGAAAATCATTCCAAAACCATATTTATTCGAAAATCAGGTAGATAATGACATCAAATAAGTGATTTTCACCAATCATTAGAAAAAAAGAGAATCAATTAAACACGAAAAAATACAATTAAAGCATTAAACATAGCTCAATTAGATTACTATAAATTGAATCCCAAAAACATAACACATGCTGGCAGTATGCTAAGAAGAAAAAGAAAGAGAGAGAGAGAGAGAGAGAGAGAGAGAGAGTCTGAGAGAGATAGAAAGGGGGAAAGATTAAGAAGCACAAAAAAAAGAAAGTAAGGGCTCGGTACCATTGTAGCATTGGAGGAGGCACCATTTTCGACCTCCTTGAAGCTACAAAAAAAAGAAAACAAAGAAAAACCTTTCATGGCTATCCAATAATAGAGGAGGAGGATGAAGAAGGAAGTATAAAAGAAGACAGGAGAACAAAGCATTTATTAGGTTGTTGTCACAAGGGTTAGGGTTTCTAGCTCCAAACTCATGTTCAGTAGTAGCAATATGTGTTGTTTACTTCTAGTAGCATCTTGATTGAAAGGCTTCCACAAATAAAAAGAGAGATTGAGGCCCCTTAAAGGTTTTTTTCTTTTTTTTTCCCCAAATGGTCTGTTATGATCTATAAAGCATAGGCTTCGTGGGCTTTGGGCTTCGGTCTAAAGCCCAGAAAACCCAAAAAACGCGCGGGCTTTAAGAATGTACTGTGCTTGACCCATTCCAAGGCGCAAGAGGGTGGGCTTTGGGCTTTTGTCAGCCGGGGCGTGCTTTTTTAAACACAGGAACTAATGCTTCATTTCGGCAGCCCATATATTTTTTGTGAGAAGCTATTTGCATAGCATTTGAAATTGTAGGGAGTCATATGTGGAGGATATTTATTTGGGCCTAATTATTAGTTGTGTGGAATTGGATTGCAATACAAACATCTTGGATCACAAAGGAATGGAGTTTGTGATCTAAGATCCTGAATCGCAGATGAAGACGAAAGGTCAAAGGGATTGGGAAACTGCATCCCAGGACTTTTAAGTTGAAAAGATGTGGAAGCAGAAATCATATGCTAATTGATATGAATGATCTCTTTCAAATTTGGTGCTAGATTGAGTTGTGAGTTGCATTACTATTGCTTGTTTATGAAAAATGTCATACAATTGTAAGGGGGCATGATTTTTGTTTTTTTCCCCCTGGGGGTTGGGGTGAGGGTTGGGCTGTTGGAAGTCCAAGGATTCAAAATGCGGTTTTGATCGCAATATGAAAAAATCATTCAAATACAACAGTCATGTTCCATATTGCGGCAAGAATGGGGTCTGGCCAACTCAAAAACCTCCTCATGTGTTTGTTTTGTCGCGAAACGGCCTCATTTTGAATCCATGGTTGGAACTTTATCCACAATATCAACTTAAACTGACTTGTTTTAGTTGCTAAAAGATTTTGATTAGAAATTTAGTTCAAGGTTGTCATGAGGTAAAAGTTTACATAGACAATGAAGAGCACCTTGAATTTTCGACTTTTATTTTTGCACATTGAAAAGAAAGGTGTTGTGAATGACTTTTACTTTTCTATCCACCTCCCTATGTGTTGAGGGAGCCTGCATTTTTATGTAGTTGAACTAGATGGTTGTTTTATTTCCATGGCCTTTGAGGCACCAGCCTCATTGACTTTTATAAATAGGATAGTGATGGGTTAAATGTTTTAATGTGGTACGGAACTTGGAGCTAAATACTCGTTTGAGTAGAATAGAACATCCCATAAATGGCACCAGCCTTTGGTATGTGTGCCTTTTCAATAGTGGTGCTCCTTTTTTTGGTTTTTTTGGGGGTGTGTTTCACAGGTACTACAGTGAAAATTGTTTGCCATTTTGCAGTTGAATCTAAAGGATGTAGATGGTATTGTAACAATCCCATAAATTGGAAAATGTGACACCTGAGTGAGGCCAAACTTTCCAAAATTTTCATAAATAGAAGGCATGTAATTGCTTATAGTGTTATGTGTCAGATATGCTCAATGTGTTTCGAAAACCATAAATTCCTTTTGTTTTGGTTGCAGTATGGAGAGAATTCTTGTGGGGAGCCCTTGCTGGAGGTTTTGGTGAAGGGATGATGCATCCAATTGATACAGTTAAGACAAGAATTCAAAGTCAAGCTATTCTAAGTGGATCACAGGTACCATTATGTGCCAGATTCTTCTGGATGGTTTGCTCTTTATCTTGTTGGTGTGTATTTAGATATGACTAAGAAAGATGTGGATTTTCTATGCGACGAGTTGATAAAACAGCATGCCTAGCTCAGCTGGAAAACATATCCTTATTTTTCATCCATCTAATATGATATTTATTACTTGCAGCATCAGAAAAATGTATTACAAATGGTTAGAACAGTATGGGCTGCTGATGGAGTACGAGGTATGCAGTTGATTTATTTGAGCAGCCCTCTTTTGAAGTTTAGCTTTCGAAATTTCCTATTCATTGACATTGTTGGTCTATGACTTATGAGGGGTTATGTTAACAACTTCGTGTAATTACATGTTATTCTTGATTTTTGCTCATCAATTAGGTTTGTTCCTCTTTTTCAACAGGCTTTTATAGAGGAGTGACTCCCGGAGTAACTGGATCACTGGCAACTGGAGCAACTTATTTTGGTTTCATTGAGTCTACTAAGAATTGGATTGAGGAATCAAATCCAAGTCTCGGAGGTCACTGGGCTCATTTCCTTGCTGGAGGCATTGGTAAGCCATTAGCCATTTGATCTAATTTTGATTGAGACATTAACAAAATAGAATCTAAAATGGTTAAGTATATAAATAGCTGAGTATACATTTTGATCAGGAATGTATACTCAGCTATTTATATACTTACTGAGTATTAATAATAAAGTGCTGAGTATACATACTGAGTATTAATAATAAATTGCTGATGAAAAATAGTTGATGCTATTAACTATGATGGTGTATCACATACATATGAATGAGATTCGAAGGTAATAAGCATAATTAGATAAGGTGTTGTGTTTAAATATAGGTGGTAAAAACTGAACTCAACTCAATGAATATATGATGACTATACCTTTTGCTTTCTTTTGTTGGTGATGCTAATGTGTTTTTTCCCTCCCTCTAATAACCATAGTCCGCCAGTTTTGGACTGATTTCGCAAACACAATCAAATATTCATCTTCTTTTCTTTTGCATGCTTGTTTCAGGGGACACGCTTGGCTCTTTTATATACGTTCCTTGTGAGGTAATGAAGCAACGGATGCAGGTTCAGGGCACAAGTGCTTCCTGGAGCTCTATTATGTCAAACGCCCACAAAACTAAGACTCCTGAAGTGCAGATGTATGGTTATTATACTGGAATGTTTCAGGCTGGTCGCTCCATATGGAAGGAGCAGGGCCCAAAGGGTCTGTATGCCGGGTATGAGTTTCTGTAGTCTGTTGACTACTATTTTATCTTTTCAGTGAACATCCATACTCTATTATTTCTTTGATTTACTACTTTCTGCTGGAGATTGTGGGCATACATTTGAAACTCATTTCTGTGCAGAAATGCTTTTTCCTTCCACCGTTGATGAATGAATTCTCTTTTGTTGTCATTTAACCATATATAACTCTAAATTTGTGTTTTTTTTTTTAAAAAAATTTGTTTGGTAATTTGTTATAGATGAACGTGGGCTGGGACAATTGATACAGTTGTGGACTTCAACTGTCTTACGTCTTGCCATTTTTGTTGTATTTTCAGTTCTCTGAACATCTCTTTTTTTGCAATTTGTTGTTTAATTAGTTCTGCTCTTCTGATTTCATGTGTTTGTTTTGCAGGTATTGGTCTACACTAGCAAGGGATGTGCCTTTTGCTGGTTTGATGGTAGGTTCTCCATTGAGGAGCTTTCCTGCACACCATTTTATTCTGTAATAATATCCTTATTTTTTGTATACCTGAAAGCAAAAACCTCTACTTGCATGTGTCGTCTGAGATTCATTCTTTAAGGAAAGGCAGACCAATGTCTGCATTGCCACCTCAATAGAGTCCATCAACATCAAGTACATTATTTTTTCTGAGTTGAGGGATAAGATAATGTTGCTGCCTTGCCACCGATTGTCTTGGGAATCAGGGTTGATTGTTAGTCAAAATTTATCTATTTTTGTGTGGACATGAGAAGCTAATTTCAGCTTCATATTTCAGGTCATGTTCTATGAAGCACTGAAAGATTTGGCAGATTATGGGATGAAAAAGTGGATGCCTAACCGAGATCACCATACTAATAGTACCTTAGGGGGACTGTTGCTTGGAGGAGTCGCTGGAGGTGTGGATAGCCTTTTTTGCTGTACGATGTGTTTAGTTGGAGTATCTAAATGAATCTGTGAGGAACACGAATGCGCTCCGCTAAGTGGCTCTGTGAAACTTACTGCAGGTTTAAGTGCATATGTTACCACTCCTTTGGATGTTATCAAAACCAGATTGCAAGTACAAGGACCAGATTTAAGGTATAATGAAGCTTAGCTTGATTTCATACCAAGTAGTATTGTATGCAGTATGCACAGCTGCCCTTGTTGACATCCTTAGATTCGTTGTCATTGTTTTGGAGAGAAACACTATTATGTTTAAAGCAACAAGGTTTGCTTCAATGCATGATAAGTTGGAAGGCCGATGCCCCCATGAGCATATTTCTGGTCTTTGTAGGCTGTTGTTCGTGAGAAGTACTGAAAAGTAAGGGTTTATATGATGCTTCTTCCCTTGCATGATTAGGTACAATGGCTGGTTTGACGCCATTTGTAGGACGTGGATAATTGAAGGGCCGAAGGGAATGTTCAGAGGCAGTGTCCCAAGGGTCATATGGTACGTGCCAGCCTCAGCTCTGACATTCATGGCAGTGGAGTTTCTCAGGGAGAAATTTAACAGAGGTTTAGAGAACGGAGAGGAAGAAATCACAAGCATTTCGATAGACAAAAAGGGTTCATTGCCTGAGGTGGCTTAAACACACTTGACATTCTTTCCCACCCTCGGGTTTTTTCTTTTCCGGATGGGGCATTGTTGTATAGAACTGAAAAATCCATAAATCATTCAACATTCTCGGAGTCCCTTTATGTAACTGATTCATAAAAAGAAAAAACGGCAGTGAACAATTTTGGTAGTGTTTTCTTCTTGGAAGATTTCACGAATAGTTTCGAAGCCATAGTTCTTGCATAATTGAAGCTATCATATGATATAATGGCAAACAGATGTTGAAAACCAGCATTTGGAACCCTTGTTCTTGCAGGTTATGCTTGTCTGATGGTTGCATTGATGGGAAAATTTATGATTTCGACAGTGTCCGTGTGCAAAAAAAGCCCACATATTTTTGGTGTGTGTCAACTGTCAGCTTTCTTCGCTGGAAATAGGTTACAACTAGTCTCAGGACCCTGTGATGCAGCGGTTGTTGATATGCTTGTTTAATATTCGCATTTGGGATAGATTTTGTTTGAACTTTACGTAGAACAACAAATAAACTTTGTTGATAGTTGATTTTTTAAATTAACAACGCTTGGTATCGATATCCAAATTCACTACAGTCCAATAACCAAACATTCCACCACTAGTCGGAGTGTGGGGGAGGTTTTGATGTAGTAGCCTTACCTTTAAATTGCAAAATCAAAGAGAAACTGATTCCTATTGACCTAAATTTAAAGACTATTTACCATTACACAGAAACGGAGTAGAAGAAGTTTATAGAGATTTTTTTTTTTTCATTTTTAGTGTTTTTACCCTTTTGGATTGAAATCTAATACGACAAAAATACTAAAAATTAAAAAAAGGCGAGATCGAAATTACCAAGCAATGATAGAAATGATAAAGGTTAATATAGATATTATTTTAATCTTAATGTGTAATAATATTTGGATATACATTGAATGTCATATTAATTCCAGTAATGTAAATAACAGGATTGAGTATTATGCATCTTAACAATTTCACATAAAAGGTATAGAAATGCATCTACATACTTCAAAATAACACCAATAATGACATAAACAACATGAAGATTTAGATAAACATACACTAAAAGTTTATGATTATATGAAATGACAGAAAGTGAATACAGTAGGATAAGAGTGAAGTTTTGAGATAGTTTATATCATAATATACTGCATATTTTTCTAATAAAAGAAATGTCTCCATCACACTTATTGAAATTTGATCCTGCCTAATTATATGAAATTCACAAATATTTTGGATTTAACTAAACTAAAAGGGCCCAAAAACATAGCTTGCACAATACTCATAGTGATGTGCGGATAATTTTTTTAAAAAATTATAAAGGAATGAGGCCAAATAATATCCACTTCATGAACAACACCCAACTTTATCAAAACAACATGCTCAAATATTTGAGGAAATTCAAGCAAATTATTATCAATATTTTTGGAAATAACAATGGGCATGAGGAGTTCAATGAGTAAGAAACACACTCTTGGTTTGAAAATAGTTGAAATATAAAAACAACTTTTTTAAGAAGATAATAAATTGCATTCGTATTTTAAAGTTGATAATGTACATAACTTACAAATTCAACACTGGCCGAGAGACTTTTAAAACTCCATTTATCCAATTAGTATTCAATATGAAAGACAAAAATTTTCCATTTATCATGCCATGTATTGCTTAGTCAGCATGCCACATGTCACTTTAGCATGAATTCACTCATTTTTAAATATAGTTATATAGATTTTACTATTGGTTTGCTCAGTGTATGCTTTCTATTGAAGGTGGCATTCATGAGAACAATGAACTGAACGCCAAACTGTTGGCTCCTCTATTGAGGGCCTTTCTCACTCCTGTTAGTGTGGTTGATTAAAGCGCAGTTGGCACATGTAAGTATGCATAAAATTGGGGTATCTACAAGGCTCTGTTTGGTGAGAGAAACTGAAATGGAATGAAATCAGGACTTGAATCCTGGGGGGTTGGGTATGAAACTTAAATCCTGAACCCAATTGTTTGGTGAAAATTGGAATAGAATCAACTCTGTTTTTATTTTAGAAATATTATATGCAAGTGTGAATATTTATAATAATAATAATAATATTTACTATAATAACAGTAATAATTACTATGATGATAATAATCATAATTACAATAATACTAATAATTATTATATAATAATTATTATTATAATTATAATTATTATTATTATAGTAATAATAATAATAATAATTATAATTATAGTATAATAATAATAATAATAATAATAATAATAATAATAATAATAATAACAACAATGTTGAACCCTGGGGATGAGAACTTGAAACCCCCCAATAATAGAAGGGTTCAAGTTTCAGGGGTTTATGGGGGAACTTGATCCCTCCAAGTATCAAGTTTCTTTTCTCAAATTTATCACCAAACATTAGGGAGTGGAACTTAAAACCTGAGGATTCAAGTCCCCAACCCTTTTTACTCACCAAACACCCTCTAAGTTGAGTCACAATTGCAAGTAGAAAATGACTCTAAATGTTCTGTTTTAGTTTAAGGGTGTGTTTGGTAACAACAGCTTTTTGAAAAAAAATAACTGTTTGGGAGGATTTTGGCTATTTTGACCAAGTCAAACAGTTAAATGGTATTTGGTAAAGAGCTGTTTGCAATAACTATTTGGCTTCAAAAAGCTCTTTTTGAAAAAGCTATTCTCATTAGCCATTTGAGAAGAGCTTTTTGTGAAAATGACATAATTGTCCATAAGTTTGAAAAAATTACACACATCTCATTAAAAACTAATTCATAAATAAGGGCATAAATGAAATTTTACCAACATATTTTTAGAAACAACTAATTTTTAGCAAACACTTTTTCTAAAAACAGTTAATTCAAACAGCTAATATAAACAGTTAATTCAAATAGCTAACAGCTAACAGCTAATACAAATAACTAATAGCTAACAGCTAACAACTATTTACCAAACAGAACCTAAATCTAGCCTATATCAGTTTTTGTTATTTAAAGAAAAATAAGGGATAGATAAAGTGTAATCGATACTGTATGACATAGTCCTGAGACTACCGCGCAAGGTAGCTCCAGAGACAGTGCTTTTTTTTGTCCATCCCTCATCTACACAGGACAGAGAGAGAGAGAGAGAGCGCTACAATCTTACGGCTAATTGGGTTACATGTTATGGCTTCATTATTCTCCCTTTCGAGAGCACATGCAATTACGATTTGATCTAATGAAAGTTGAACGTCATGTAAAATTTGCAGAATTGACAAAACTGATCAAGATTTAAAAGTGAAATCGAACTATTGATAGTTATATCTAGCCGATCTCAAAATAGATTTACTCAAAAGTAAATTCGAAATCCAAAGTGACCCTACAATACAATATCTGACCCAAAATTTCTTACAAAATAGCTCTTTTTTTTTCTTCTTACAATCGTATTATAATTAACTAGTATAGACCCGTGCTTTGCACGGTGCATATTATAGTAGATATATATATACATATAGTCAAATAATCGATGAATGTTAATTGTAGACAAAGTTAATATTGTAATTTGGAAAAGGATACTTAAATTTATTTAAAAATATGAGTAGAAAGCATTTTTATACATAATCATTGAAACTCAATAATTAAAACAATGTATGATTATCAAAGATACGATGCAAAGTATGACAAAGATTGCAACTAGTCAAAATAAAACTAAAAATCATACTAAATGACATGATAATACGTTAATTTGTGGTGCCAATGACAAAGAATTTACATTCTCTTCTTGTACTTACGTTAAAAATTAAGTTCTTAGTAATAATTTGATTGGCAATGATATAATGAAGATTACAATTATATCTTGTGTACCTGACTTACCTAGTATCAGTGTTTCATAAGTAATACACCTCCTCCTTCCAACTAACTGGCACAATAAGAATAATAGACAATTCTACTTCATGGTATCGTCGAAACTTCATAATAAATACCCATGGTTCATCTATACAATCATTCATAATCGCATATACTAATAGAAGACTATACAGCTGTAGAGAATGTTATAATGAGATAGTCAATAATCAAAAATTAAAGTGTCCAAAACATGATGAACAATATAATACATGTGTTACATACGAATCCAATTGTGTTGTTGTATGCAAAATAGCCTGAATATCCTCATAAAGAATAATAAATCTTCTATAATCTGTATAATCTCGCATTTAAAACTATATAGATTTACCTATAATTCATATAAAAGAATATAGTACATAATAATGTAAACTGTTCAACCAGAAATTGAGTTAATTTATATCCTTCATTATCTATTATTTACTCCAAAATAAATGATTAAATTAGAATTTTAATATTATTTTATTTATTTCATAGGAATTGAAAAAAATTGAGAAAAATAAATCGTGCTCAATTGATTAATATTGGATCAAGTGGAGACAAGAATAAGAAGAAGAACCGACCCAATAATCGTGGCTCAATTACCCCTCCCTCTTCCATTCTCAGCTCCTTTTCTCTCTCTTCACACTATGCTTGTCCGCCTTATTCTCCTGCAGCCTAATCCGCAAGGTCCATTTGTGTGTCCAATGCCAAGCCAACCTGAAGCTCCAACTTCCCTTATCTCTTTCTCTTCTCTCCCATAAGGGTCAGTTCTCTTCTTTTCCTTTCGTTGGCCCGCACGCGGCCATTTTTCACTTTCTGCGGGGGCCTGGATTTCTCTTCCAAACTGGCCTATTTCGCCCCTAACCCAGCCCCATCCAAGACCAGTTATTTTTCTTTCTTTCATTTACTTAATTCACATGTATTTGGACGTGATATCCAACCATCCTTCCATTCTTCTTTCTTTGCTTTGCTACCCAGAAAAGCCCAACTCTACCTTCTTGGCGTGCAGGTGTTTTATCACCATCATTCTTGTTTTCAGTTGTAGATTTAAACTCTAAAATTTGGTTCAAGATTCAGAATTTTGCTAGAACTGATTTTTGATTTTTTAATTTTTAAAGTCAAGCGATAGTTGCAAATTTAAGTTCGTATTCTTCGTGCATTGACAGAGCTTCAGTCTGATGTATATTCGAGTTTTTGGTACTGGTCATTCTTTGGATAACTGGATTCTCTATTCGATTTATAGATGCGTTTAGATCTATATTTTCATTCCAGGCCAGAGTTGAAGGGAGTTGGAAATGAAGAGGTTGAGCTTAATTTCTCTGCTGTTTGTTAAGTTCTCTATTTGTGTTTTGGTTATCCAAGTTTGATTTTGCTTTGCATAATTTGCCATATTAAAGTTAATGGTGATGGATAGGCTAAGCTTATTCCTGATATTGATCTTCCAGTGTAGCATTTTGAAATAATTGGTTACTAATTAACTAAGTCTTGCTAATTTAATTCAATCGTATCACATTTAGTTTTATAACGATCTAATTTCGTAATACATCTCTGAGGATCGACACTCGTACTTGCTACAATGATCAACCATACACTTGTGAAATTCACAACATAAATATACAACTGGAAATGTATAATCAATAGTACTTAATAATGAATAAGTTAGATAATTTGTTAGACTATAGAATTTTCAAATTATTATAGAAAAATTAAAATACGATAACTGCTACCAAAAATATTTGATAAACTTATTGTAGTATATTTCTATCATCATCATCATCACCTTTCAATGTGGGTTCCGCTTTCATAGGGTCTGAAGAGATTCAGATGTAGACAGCCTTACCACCACCAGCATCCCTGCCCGTAAAAAAATACGAGGCTGATTTCAATAGACCTACAAAACAAGATTTTGTGAAAACATTTTATAAAAGAGGATTTTGTGAAAAAATTAAATGGAAAAACTAGCGATATGCATATAAAGCAGTCGCTCACGACCATTTAAACAACTGTACAAAAAATAGAGGAAGGTACTGTACCTTGCGGACTTAGACAAACAAAGTCTCTTCCTAGATGACTAAACCACCTGCATATAACACGACAAACAGAAACCCTCAACAAAAACCTACCCTTCTGCAATCTAAAGACATCTACAAGGCCAAATCTCTACCCTACTGCGATCTAAAGACAATTACTGGGCCAGATCTTTGTGATCTAAGATCTTAATCCTATCCCGCTATAGTCTTCTATCGTGAGCCAAGTCCTCTGACAATCCTACAACTTTCAAGTCTTTCCTAATCACCTCGTCCAAACTCTTCTTTGGTCGACCTCTCCCTCTTTTACCTCCGGGGATTTTAATTCCCTCACATCTCCTTACGGGAGCGTCCACACTTCTTCTTTTCACATGGCCAAACCATCGAAGTCTATTTTCCCTTATATTATCTTCGATGGGAGCCACTTTAACTAAGTCTCTTATTGCTTCATTCCTAATTATGTTCATTCTCGTATAATAACACATCCACCTAATCATCCTCATCTCTGTGACCATCAACCTTTGAACCTGAGTCTTCTTAATCGGCCAACACTACGAACCATACAGCAAAATAGGTCTAACTACCATTCGATAAATTTTTCCTTTTAACCTTACATGCAACCTCTTGTCACATAGCACACCCGTAGCATTTTTCCATTTTTACCAACCTACTTTTATGCACTAGTTAATAACTTCGTCAATCTCACCATTCTGCTGAACGATCGAGCCTAGGTATTTAAACTTCTCTACCTTTGGTATCGACAATCCATCAATGGTGATTTCTCCCTCAGCAACTTCCTTCTGCTGAAACAGCAATGAAGGTATTCAGTTTTTTCTCTACTCACTCTAAAACCTCTAAACTCTAGTGTATGTCTCAATCGCTCTAACTTGACATTGACTCCCTCTCTGATCTCATCAATAAGAACAATGTCATCTGCGAATAACATACACCAAGGTATTTCATCTTGAATCCCTTTAGTAAGCTCATCCATAACCAGGGTGAAAAATGGCTTAAAGCGGACCCCTGATGCAGGCCTATACCAACGTAGAAGTCATTGGTAGCCCCTCCTGGCGTCCTCACCCTCGTCCTTTATAACTCGAATATACATAGGTGACACTCCTTTTCTTTCCAAGCAACTCCATACCACTTCTCGCGGAACTCTGTCATAGGCTTTTTCCAGGTCTACGAACACCAAATGAAGATCCATTTTTCGATCTCTGTACAGGCCCAAGAGCCTTCTAAGGAGGTAAATCGCTTCTATGGTTGACCTACCAGGTATAAAACCGAATTGGTCCTCGAAAATCAAATATTCTTCTGCAACCTCCTCTCAATCACCCTCTTCCATAACTTCATAGTGTAACTGAGTAACTTTATACCCCTATAATTGTTACAATCCTGAATATCACCTTTGTTTTTGTACAAAGAAATGGTTGTACTAAACCTTCATTCTCTGGACATCCTAGCGGACCTAAGAATAACATTGAAAAGCTTTATTAGCCACTCTAGTCTTTCTTCACCCAGACACTTTCACACTTCCATCGGTATCTGATCAGGTCCCTCTGACTTCCCACTAGGCATCTTCTTTAGGACCTCCCTAATTTCGTCCTTGCTGATTGTTCTCCCCCCCCCGACGAGGATCAAGACCCATCTCACTACTCTCACGTTCCCTGCTTCGATGATCCTCTGACACATCATCATTGAGGAGTGTGAAAAAGTATCTTTGCTATCTCTCCTTGATTTCAGCATTCTTAAATAGCACTTTACCATTCTCATCTTTGATACACCTCACGACACCCAAATTCCTTGTTCTTCTTTCCTTAACCTTTGCTAGTTTAAAGATTTTCTTTTCATCTTCTTTGCTCCCCAATTTACGATATAACCCATCATAAGCCCTATGCTTTGCTATAGCAACAACTTTCTTGGCTATCTTTTTTGTTACCTTATATCTACTTCTACTAATTTCTTTCTCTTCGTCTGACCCACTGTTCATGAAAGCAGCGTAAGCCTCCTTTTTCTCTTTGACTTTCTCCTTTACCTCCTCGTTCCACCACCAAGCTCCCTTTATTTTGTTACCGCCTCTCCTAGACGTACCTAGGATTTCCTTAGCTGACTTACGAATACAATCTGCCATTACCTCCCACATCTTATTTGCATCCTCCACTAGCCTCCAGGCTCCTTCTTCAGTGATCCTCTCTGATAATTTCATGGTGTTCTCCTTTGTAAGATTCCACCACTTAACTCTAAGGTCCCCATCACTTCTCCTCCTCCCCTTTGAACACTTGAACTCCACCTCAAATACTAGCAACCTATGCTGAGAACCTAAAATCTCACTAGGAATCACCTTACAATCCTTGCATAACCGCCGATTTTCCGCCCTAGTTAGGAAGTAGTCAATTTAGGTCTTTGTGGAACCACTCTTAAAGGTCACCAAGTGGTCCTCCTTCTTGGCCCTATTTGGTTGCATCAACTGTTTGCTAAAAAAGAGTTGTTTGGGACCTCTTTAACTGTCTTAACCAAGTCAAACAGTAAAAGAGGTATTTGATAAACAACTATTTTACCCAAAACAGCTCTTTTTTAAAACAGCTATTCTTAATAGCCTTTTGGGAATAGCTTTTTATTGAAATTACAACACTACCTAGAAGTTGAAGAAAATTACACCTATGTCATTCATTAACCTTTCCTTTCCCTTAGCAGTTTCCATAATCAACGGTCGTTCAACAGGCCATTAGCCTTCATCCTTCATCGTTCAACTCTCTTCTTCCTCATACCCTTCGCTCCACTCTTCTATCGTCGGCCACTCGGCCTCCGCTGCTCACCGGCCACTCGCGTCGTGTCGCCGGCATCAGAACTTCGAGGAATCTTCCTCTGTTCCAGTTGTTGCTCCATGAGCCGTCTTCTTCCCCTGTTGCAGGCTGTTCTCTGCTAAGGTGAATTGCTTTTGAGGTATTTTGTTCTTCTTTTTTCTTTACCCCATGAATTGGCTTGAAACTGTTCTCTGCCTGTCATTGAATGCTCCACTCGTTTGTATATTTTGGGTTTGAAACTTGGTACTTGAAGATTTTACTCCAGGTGTTTTGGGTTGAAATTGAAAAATTAAAAAGTGGGAGTTTTTGTTTTTTATAGCATACAAAAATTAGGAGGGTAATAAACATGTTCATTCCAACAACTAACCAGAGGAGAGTTTCCATTCCTTATGCCAGAGATAGAAGTTTAATAATGGGAGTTTTCATTCCTTAACGAGGGGAGCAATTGCAGAAGTGGAATTCATATTTTAGCACTCGAGATGGGAAAGGTCAGTTACTGATTTAGGATAGAGCAAGCTGAATATAAGCAAAAGAAACAAACACTGTAAACTAAAAAGAGCAATTGCCTTGTTAAGTAATGTGATCTTCTTGATTTATAGTTTTCCAAAGATTGGGCCCGTATTGGGTTTTGAGATAGACCAAAGTGATAATGGTGACAACCTTGTAAAATTCTGAATATACATAATGCAGCAGGAATGAAGTTCAAGCAGGATTGTATCCATTCAAGTTGTCAAGATTAGTAGTATCTAGAATCCTGGTAGAATAGCAATACTTGTATTTCTGATTCTAAGATGTATACTTTTTTTTTTTAACTAACTTAAAAGACACACTTGCATTATATTTGCATTTAAGAATTCATGCCCCCTTTTGGGTGGCTTGCTGTATCTCAACAAAGAGTTAGTGCATAATCAACTTTTCAATGTGATCATCATGCCCTGTTTCTTTGTTGTATAGGACTGAATATGGAGTAAAGTTTTGAACAAAGATCAAAAGCTATGGCCCTAGTTTAGGTTGATGCAAATATAATAACCTAGATATCGTCCATCTTCAATTCAGACTTTCAAAACTCCATTGTGATTTTTATTGAGAATAGAACCGGAACCGATTATTTAATAGATGTGGACTTGTATGATTTTTATTCTTCTTATTTATTTGCTTAATTTGATTTAGGATGGCGTCGTGTAGAAAAGGAGGTAAAGAAAGTAGTCAAGAAGTTAAAGAGAGTGGTCGTGCTAGTTGGTCAAAGGAGAATATTCTCATCTTTTGTGATCTTTGTATTGAGCTTGTTGATAAGAGTAAGGGAAAGAATGGTGGGACAATATGTCAAAGGATACGTTGGAAAGACATCGTGTGCTGGAATTTCAAAAGAGAACTAATTTGGCATGGTCTAGAGAGAAACTAAAGCACAAGTATGATGGGTTGAAGGTTAGATGGGCTTTGTGGAAAAAGTTAAAAGGGAAAGAAACCAGTTTAGGATGGGATCATGAAAAAGGAAATATTGCGGCCAGTGATGCATGGTGGTTGAAGAAGATTGAGGTTAGTTTTTCGTCTTTTTTTTGGTTCCCTTAACAATTTTAATGTTATAATGATTAACAAACCTAACGTAGTAACTTATGTTATTTTTTCAAATTTTGGTTTTATAGGAAGATGCTAAGTTTAAGCAATTTCGAGATAAGGGAATTGATCCAGAGCTTGAAAGCGAAATGGATGAACTATTTAGAGGCCATGTAGCCAGGGGGGATGACATAATTACCCCAAATATGGATCACCTTCCTACTCCTATGGAAGAAAACGAAGATATGGTATATATCCCTTCCCAACCTCATAGTGAGAATAATATAAATCAGCCTTTCAACATTGAGAACAATGATATAAGCATTTTAGGTCGTGGGGTTAGTGCATGGCAAGAGTTATGGCATGATGACTCCCCTATATCCACTCCTACACCTATTTCCCAAGGGGTAGATGGAGGTGGAAATGGAAAGGGTAAAATAAATTAGAGAATTTATCCGTAGATCCTAATAAAAGTGCAAAGACCAATGGTCCTAAAAGAATGAGATCGGCAGCCATGATGTATGAGAAGCTCGATGCTATGTTGGAAGCTATCATTTCAGAGAAAAAGGCAAGGGAGGTTGAGAGGGAGGAAATGAGGGAAAAAAGGCAAAGGAAGGAGATGAACAACAAAAATGCGAGTGGCGATGATGGAGCTCCTAGTGTTCCTGTTGCATTAGCCAAGATATGTGCCTTGCCTCATTTCGATCCTTAGCATCCTGCGTTCGTGTTTACTTGTAAATTGGTAGAAGATCCACAAAAAAGGATTATTTTGTTTGGTTCGCCCCAAGAGCTCAATGGCTAACTTACTTATATGATAAATATGGCAAGAAATGAATGTGGTTGTGTCTTTATCCTTGTAATAGATTTAGTTATGAACATATTTTGATTAGTAGACGTGATTAACTATTTTGTTTGCTTGTAATCATTGTAGGCCTCATGTTGATTTGTAGACTTGGATTTATGATACTTTTATGCCTCATTTTGTGAACTTCCATGTTGTTGGAAGTATGATGTTGATATGGTTGTAGACCTTAGTTTGTGACCATTGAAATTAAGTTGGAATTATGATGGTTGTAAGCTTATTATGATTGTATGGCCTAATTTTGTGAACTCCTAAACTAGTTGAACTTAATTATGATTCGGGTTATATGCATATATTCATATTAATGTTTTGTGAACTTAAAATAACAGGTATGGATGACGAAGATATTCAATATATGGAGAACAAAGGGGATAATACTGATGGTAGTGATAGCAGTGATGATTATGGGTATGATGCTATGTTGGATGCAATGACTTATTCACTTTCTTATGGTGTTGACTATTTTTTAAAACACATATACAAGGAGCCTTGTATGACTTCATATATGACTGGAGAAAAATAGGTGAATGAATTATTGCATGGTAATGAGAAACGGTGCTTTAATATGTTTAGAATGAACCAGTGCACTTTTCGAAAACTATGTATCGATTTAGAAAACAAATATGGATTGTCACCTTCAGATAAGATGTCAATTTTGGAGAAAGTGGGCTTATTTGTATATGTTCTTAGTAAAGGTGCGCCCAATAGAGATGCACAAGAGCGTTTCCAACATTCTGGCGAAACAATTAGTAGGGTTTTCAGAGAAGTTTTGAATGCAACGGATGACTTTTGTAAGGACATGTTGAAACCTAGAGATCCTGAATTTAAGGACATTCCACTAGAAATTGCAAATGATAATCGATATATGCCTCATTTCAAGGTAAGACTATGTTCTATATCCATCTTTATATTTTGTATTGGATAATATGTGATGCTTATTTATAAATATGTTGTATTAGGATTGCATTGGAGCTTTGGATGTAACACATATTGCAGTTACCGTTCCTGAAGAAGACCAAATGCGTTATAGAGGGAGAAAAGGGATACCAGCTATTAACGTGCTAGCAGTGTGTGATTTCGATTTACAATTCATATATGTCTTAACTGGTTGGGAGGGATCAGCACATGATTCACGCATCTTGGTATCCACAATGAATAATCCAATACTCAAATTTCCAATGCCACCTTCAGGTAATATTTTAAATTTCTTTCCATTTTTTCTTCACTTATATAATGATGATTCATTATACTAACATTGTTTAATTACTTTTAGGCAAATATTATTTGGCAGATAAAGGTTATCCAAATTGACAAGGAATCTTAACACCATATTCAAATATAAGATATCATCAATCAGAGTTTCGTGGCGCAGTTCCTCGAGGTTACAAGGAAATATTCAATCGTTCGCATTCTTCTTTAGGAAGTTGCATCGAGAAGGCTTTTGGCATCGTGAAGGCTCGATGGAAAATATTGTGTACTATGCCTCGATATTCAATCAAAAATCAAAATCGGGCCATATTAGCAACATTTGCATTGCATAATTATATAAGAAGGAGTACAATTCATGATCTAGCTTTTAAAATCATAGATGAAGATCCTGATTTTGTTCCTCCTGATTGATTTCCAGATATAGCTGGCAATACTATAGAAGATATCCTTGAAACATCCAGAGTGCAAGAAATGTCAACTATTCGTAACAACATCGCTTCAAGTTTGGTCGCGACTAGACGACATTGAATATTATACATCAATATTTCTGAATTACTCCATTGTGAATTTCTTTTGGTAGTTGAAGGTAATTTGATTGTCCTCTCCTAGTTATTTGGAATATGAGCTTTTGGTTGAGGTATGTTGTCACTTATGTTGTAAATCATGTTTTACTTGAGATAAATTC
>NCQV01147449.1:15079-34136 GCA_002740545.1 Lophocereus schottii | reverse complement strand
CCAACTCATCAAACAATCATCTCCTCTCTGCTCACCTACTTCATCACTATTTTCCCATCACTAACTCACTTGAACAACCTAGCTACACCTCTTCTCACCTTCTTCACCTCCCTTATTTACATCATTAATAACACCATAGTTAGTGCCAAGCACTCTCAAAAAGATCTGAGCAACCCGAAGGAGAAGAAAAGGAACATTAGTAGAACATCCATTCGCTCACACTGCGTCCAAAGGAATCTACCATCCTGAATCAATTTTTCTTTCCCTTCCACGAATTCGCCAACTGTGATGATGGTGCTGACGATGACGAGGGCACCTTCAGTGGGGCTGATGGTGGTGGTGTCCAAAATAGGGCATGCATAAATGGCAAAGTGAATGAGACCTCAAAATCATAGATGATTATGATGATGCTCAACAAATCAACTACAGATTTGAGATTACAAGCCTTAGCAAGAATATTGAAGCAAACTGTTGGATTATAGACGGTGTGATTTAGCACTCTATTCTAGGCTCTGCTCTACTTTCTCACCCAACCCCCTCACGCTTAATTCCTATTTCATCTGCTTTACACGATGATGTTTTGAAACTTTAATTGTTTGGTTTTGCTTTATAAGGACGTCATAAACCAAGCTATTTGCAAGGTCCAATTAGAACCAATTAAATCCTGTTCTTGTTCTTGTTTTTTAAAATTTTGATTTCTCTCTCAATCCCCCCCAGCCCCAAGATTTCATTACATTGAAGGACAGTAATGCCAATCTTACCTTTTAACAAATATGTTTTGCAAAGTGCAAATATGCATTGAAGTAGTACAAACTTCCCAAAATCACAATCTTAGTATAAAAATTCAAGTTCATTTTGGTTTTTCAAAAATTTTTTTTTTATTTTTTCAAAAATTTTGGAGGTTGATAAGTGCTTTTATATGCTTCATTTTTAGGATGTTTTGTAGCATTTTTTTGAGAATATATGAGCTTAATGTTATAATTTATACCCTATTCTCGTTTCATATTTGGGTATGGTTCTTTGATGATTATTGCAGGTTTTTAGACCATTTGACCTAGCATTTGACTCTTATTTGAGTATATGTCGACCCCCACAGATACCCCTGAGTTGCCATGCCCATGGAGGAAGAGAAGAGCAGAAGAATTCGGCTCCAGCCAAGACCACGGTCCAACTGTGGTGGCTGCCACTGGCCATCGTGAGCCTGTAACTGCTTGCCTCTTCGTCTTCCTTCGTTTTGCGGTGAAAGATGCCCTATTTTCTGCTTATAAGGGCGTGTTCCAAGGCTTAGAAGAGAGGATTTTTTAACAATCATAACCTACCCTCATATCTCTTAGTTAGAGTTGAGTTTAATTTAGTTTAGTTTTGAGATTTGGAGGAAAAACCTTTGTTCTTGGAGGCTTGAAGATTGTTGCACAATTGAAGCACTGTCATTCTTATAAAGTTTTCCTTCCTTTGAGTTTGTTCTTAAACTTTTGTTTTAGTTGAATTAGAAATATGAGTGAGTAGTTTTGTCTAATCTAGGGACTTGTTAGCCATAGTATTGTAGTTGGATACTTTATCTTTGAAATCTTGTGCTTGTTTCATGTTTGGAATGATTCATATCTATCTTGAGAATGAAATGTTGTGAGTAAAATTTGGCTAATTTTGCTTACTTATGTTAGGTAGTTCAGTGAAGTACTGAAAGGTGAAACTCACTACTTGATCACCTTGATAGAACTTGATTTAGCAAAACTCGAAAGAGAATTGCTTGTTAGGAGGAGACTTAGCATTCATAGATATTCAACCTAGACTAAATCAAAGACACTTGAGAGAGTATTAGTTGAATTCGTTTAGGTAATTTAGTTCGTTTCAAAAGAAATGATTAAATTTAACTTCATTGCAATTCCTTGAATCGTTCAATCCGTGAAAAGTGCATGCTTAATGCTATGATCCAACTCTTTACTTGGCGAATCAAATTCCTAGATGTTTTACTTTCGTTGAATTTCCAAATAGTTAATAAGTTTATTTAAATCGATTCACTGAAAAGATTGATCGCTTAGAAATTTCAATAGGTCATTAACTCGATAGATTACTTTAGTCCCTGAGGGCGATCTTTTAATCTATATTACGACACTCGTGCGCTTGCAGATGTGTTAGGTTTTTGACGCCGTTGTTGGGGACCAAATTTTTAACTATTGAATTAATCTTACGAAATTGACTAAGTGTTTTACTTTATTTTCCTTTTTCTTTTTAATTATGTTGGTATTTGGTGATTGTTCTTGTAGGAATCTTCCCCCATTTATACGAACCCGATCTTGAGATTGAGAAGCCTTTCTGTTTAAGGAAGAAGAAGCAAAAACTTAAGGAACAAAGATGCAAAGCTAGAAGGACCTCATCAAATATGGCGGGAGGAAGTGGTAAGCAAAGAAAGACCCTCAGGGATTTTGTTGCCCCAGGAGTCCAGGGTATCGCCTCAAGCATTGCTCGTCCTAACATTGAGGCAAATAATTTTGAGCTCAAGCCGGCTCTGATTTTCATAGTGCAACAATCCCAATTCGAGGGCACCCCATTAGAAGACCCAAACTTACACCTCTCGGTCTTTTTACAGGTGTGTGACACATTGAAGCTCAATGGAGTCTCCACCAATGCCATTCGTCTCGACTATTTCCATTCTTACTTCTGGATAAGACGAGAGCATGGCTGAATTCTTTGCCTTCTGGTGTATTACCACATGGAATGAGCTTACTACAGCCTTTCTTGACAAATTCTTCCTACCAAGCAAAACGGCAAGTTTGAGGAAAAAAACCACCAACTGTACCCAAAAGGATGATGAGACACTCTATGAGGCTTGGGCGCGGTTCAAAGACTTGTTGCGATTGTACCCTCACCATGGCCCTCAATGATAGATGATTGTTCAAACTTTCTACAATGGTGTGACCCAACCTGTAAGGTCCATTATTGATGAGGCATCAGGAGGAACCTTGATGAATAAGACTGTGGATGAGGTCTACAATTTGATTGAGGAGATGGTGCTCAATAATATTCAATGGTCCAACGAAGGAGGCCAACCCAAGCAGGTTTGAGGTAACTTTAAAGTTGATGTACTTACTTTACTTAATGCTAAAGTAGATGCTATGACTCCAAGGTTGGAACGGTTGAATGTGAATGCTATGAATTCTACTGCCCCTCCCTCATCATGTGAAATATATGGTTCCATTGACCATTTGACTGAGAATTGCCAAGCTGGGAGTCCCTTTGTTTAAAACACTAGCGACCAAGTCAATTCTAATTTCAATCCAAGACCGACCAATGACCCATATTCCAACACTTACAATCCGAGTTGGAAAAACCATCCAAATTTCTCATATACGCCTAAGCCTTCCACAATGCCCGAATGAATGCTAGGCAACGCCCCGGATTTCAAAGATCTCCCTTTCCCTAACAAGCTCCTCAAAAATCCAACTTAGAGCACAGGATGTAGTGTATGCTTTTGGCGCAACAAAAGCAAGATGAGTATATAAAGTAATTAGCCTCTAAGGTTTATGTGCTTGTAACTCATAACAAGATGTTGGAAGTTCAAATAACCTAACAAGCCAGCTCTTCACCTACACCTCTGGGTAGACTTCCAAGTAAACTCGAATCTAACTAACGTGAATATTGTAATTTTGTTACCTTAAAAGGAGGGTAAGAGGACCCTAGAGACCCTAAGGACATACCACTTGAGGAGGGTAGAAAAATGATCATGGTTGAGAGTAAGGAGAGAAATGATGGCAGCAAGCCTATGACTTTCCTAGAGAATGATAGCTTAGAGATCCCCATAGTTTTTCCACCTAAGCTTCCTAGCCCAGGTAGCTTTTCTATCCCCTGTGTTGTGGGAAAAGTGAAAATTGATTGAGCCTTATGTGACCTTGGTGCAAACGTCAGTTTGATACCCCACTCTTTGTTTCATAGGTTTTATTTAGGACCATTATGACCTGCACCCTTTTCACTCCAATTAGCAAATTGACCACTCTGCTGCAAACACACAGGTAGTCATAGTATAGATAAAAGATATCGTTCCTCAAAGACCAAAGTAATCTATCAAGGCTAATCTTGTCAGAATATGCTAAGCAAAACCCTATTTCAAGTGGTTTCAATCAACTACTGCAAATGAACTCGTCTAAATTAATAAGAGAAAAACGTCTAGGAATTTTCGCAGTTATGGAAGAGAATTGGATCAAAATTAATACACATGTGCTATTCGCTAATTGGTTAATTTCGAGGAATTGTAATCTTGTCTAGAAACTTGATCTATTCCTTCAAAATCAATCAAATTTGCCTAAACTAAGTAAATGTCGCTCTTTCAAGCTAATCTAACTTAATCCAAGTTTAATATATTTGATTACTTACCATCCCTTTTAACATATAAATCTCTCTTTTGAGACGAAGCTATACTAAGTCCATTCAAGTAGTCTAACAACCAAATGTCGTTTTTCGAATGTTCACTTGATTGTTTCAAGTGTGTAAGTAAATTTTGCCACAGATCAACTCATAACATACGAAACACTTCATAGAATGAAATCAAACCAATCATGAAAATGAGCACAATTGAATAAACTAAAATATGATCCAAAAATACTTCTAAAAACTACTAAATTCGTAGACTAAGAAAATTACTCAAACATGACAAAAGATAAACAAACTAGTCAAAAATCGACGCAATCTGAGTTGAAGGGGCTTAACTGAGATGGCCTTCACCAAGGGCTTCAGAACCACCTCAGGATCAAAATTCTTACATTTTGAAACTCACTCAAAAGCGAAAACAAAACTAAGCAAAGAACAAAATTTGAGAGAAAATAAACTAAACTAATCTTCACCAAGCTAACTCTACTTGCTTTGCTTGCTAGGGATTACTCTCCTTCGCTGCTGAACGTCACTATTTACAAGAAATTCAAGCTGATCTCAGCCACACACTGAGGCAAAATGAAGAGGCAGCATCTACAAGCCTACCACGGTCCATGGCATCCACAACGGCCTAACCGTGGTCTGTGCTAGAAGCGGTTTCTTGCTCTTTTCTTGCTTCATGGGTGTAGCAACTCATGGATGACTGTGGGGGGGTCAAAACACAGCTATTAAAGGGTAAATACTGGATAAAAAGACTAAAAATCTTACAAAACACATAAAATAACTACATCTAAGTATAAATCAAGAATAGGAGAGCAAACAACATCATTAAGCATAAAATTCTTCTAAAAACGAGGCAAAATTGCCCAAAAAAGATGTACATATTAAGAAGTTATCAGACTCCCACATGCTTAAACTGTTGCTTATCCTCAAGCAATGCAAAAACTAAAAAGGCATATACAACCTCCTTAGGATAGACATAGGTAACAATCAAATGGCAAAGATGATCCAAAGGTAGCCCAAAAATATCATTGACAAACAGAATAGGGAATGAAATTTCAAAAACCCTTTATAGACCACAATGCAAAACTTGAACTAATATTCCCACAAAGCACCAAATACAATCATTTTAGCATATGAAATAAGTAAGACTAGCAAGGCCGGTAGAACCTCATTATAGTTATGTGGCACTCAGCACTCATGTGTTTGACAATGTATATATGAAGGTTCTCTAAATTCTCATTCCTTGGACACAAATATACCATAGGCTTAACAAGATTCTCAAATTCGCCACCACTAAAGTGCAAATACACTCAACAATCATGAGGACTTTCATAGGGATATAACGGGCTTAGGGTAAAGGTAAGAAGGGAATAAATGTTTTTGGAAATGATGAGCTAAAAGTCATAGACTAAGAGTTGAAACAATTCCAATGCATTATTCTACATTCTTCTCGGACCATATCAACTCATCAACAAAATAAATCTCAAAATGAAAAGAGACAGGGTCGAAAATCACAAATATCTTACATTCCCACAAAGGCTAATCATTTCTTCGAATTTTTTCCTTTTTTCCTTTTTTTTGTGTTGTGTTCATTTCTTCTTTTTTTCTTTATTCAATTTCTTTTTTTTTCCCCTTCTTCCCCTTTTTCTTCCAAAAAGAAATAGCTAAGGGAATTCCATAACAAACTTTAAAATCAAACTCTTCTCTAAACTTTACACAATAAAACAATGGATTTATCAAATGTTCACATCCCTGCACCAAACAGCCAAAATTCACAAAAGAGAATAACAATCCACCATGCTAACGCTCGATCAAACTTGATGCAAAATAATGTAACGCTTCTCTAGCCTTGGCTTAAGGATAAGACAAGTATTTGGCCATGGGGTAAAAATAAGAGGTTCAAAACAAGAAAAACAATTATAGGCTCAAAGGGGCTAACAAGGGATACAATACATAACAAGGGTGGCTATTTGGTCATGGGTTTCAAATAAATTAAAGAAAGAAAAATGTCTCGATCATATTATCTAAATGCATATACGAAATGTGATCTTGAATGAGAATTAAGGCAAGTTCTAGAGAAATGACATCAAGGAAGAGTCACACATGAAAGAAATATGAGGCCAATAATGATAAACAGTCTCTAAAGGCTCAAAGTCTCACGGGATATCTATCAAAGGTAAAACTATCTCACTAGCACACATATGCCAAAATTTCATGTAAAGACTCTGGGGAAAATCAATTCGTATCCAACATGTGGTCAAAACATGAAGCACAGTTCGAAAACTCATTTGCAAACTTTTATGCACAATCTGGATGAATCAAAGGATCAAACTAAACCAAAGAAGTCCACCAAATCTATAAAGATCATCATCGAATGATTTTTTTTCTTTTGTTTTTTTTTTGTGTTTTTTTTGTATATGCTCTTATAAACAATGCAAAACTAAAATGCAAAAGAAACTAACCAAAGAAATAAACTAAAATGCAACCTAGAAGAAAACTAAATGCACTACTAAAACAAAACTAAAACAAAAACTACAAAAACTACCACTAAAAATATATACAAAGCAAAAACAAACACACCAAACATAAATAGGCATCAGAGGCCAAATATAATAACTAATTCCTCCATGCTTAAATCACACATTACCCTCAATGTAGGCACATCATAATAAAAAGAAAAGGGAAGTAGCAGAAATCAAAATCAGGGAGGAGGAGGTAGTGGAGGATGGGCTCAGAAATTACCCGGAAACTTTGCGGCGCTTGACCTTTTCTTCTATGGGTGAACCGGATCAGTTAGCATATGAACATTGACATTTTTAATTGGTTGTCCCACTAGATATGGCTTCAATCGCTGTCGGTTGACTATGAAAGCTTTGGTAAACTCACTCCATATCTCCACTGCTCTACTGGGTTGAACTTTGATAATGGTAAATGGTCCCGACCATTGGGATTTCAGTTTACCCGGAAACAATCTCAACCTTGAGTTGAATAGGAGGACCATATCACCTTTTCAAAACGCTTCGTCAGGATATGTTTGTCGTGCCATTTCTTAGTTCGCTCTTTGTAAATACGTGAATTTTCATAAGCCTCCAAGCTTAGTTCGTCGAGCTCGTTTAATTGCAGGAATCTTCGTTCTCTGACCCCTTTAAGAGTAAAATTCAGTGTCCTTATAGCCTAATAGGCCTTATTTTCCATTTCCACTTTCTAAACACTAACCGGAATGGTGTGGTGCCTAGAGGAGTCTTATAAGCAGTTCGGTATGCCCAAAGAGCATCATTAAGCTTCAAGGATCAATCTTTGCGAGACCGATCCATCATTTTCTCCAATATGCCTTTCAATTCTCTATTGGAGAGTTCCACCTGCCCACTTGTTTGGAGATGATAAGGTGTAGAAACTTATAAAATATCCTATATTTTTTTAAAAGAGACTCAAGAGGCTTGTTGTAAAAATGTGTGTCGTTGTCACTTAAAGAGCTCTAGGTGTGCCAAATCGTGTGAAAATATTTTTCTTCAGAAATTTAAGAACAACTTTAGAATCATTTGTCGGGGATGCAATGGCTTCCACCCATTTAGAAACATAGTCAACCGCCACAAAGATATAAAGGTTGTAATGGAAAGGAGGAAAAGGACCCATGAAGTAGATCCTCCATACATCAAACAACTCTACTTCGAGTATGCCAATTTAAGGCGCTTCATGCCTCTTGGAAATGTTCCCTACTCGCTGACATCTATCACATGTTATGATAGATTTTCTTGTGTTCTCAAAGAGTGTGGGCCAATAGAAACCTACTTGAATACGTTTGCAATGGTTTTATCTGGTCTAAAGTGACCACCATAGGTTGAAGCATGGCATTGGTGTAAGACACTATGGACCTCTGCTTCAGGCAAGCATCTTCTATAAATTCCATCTCCGTATAACTTATAAAGAAAAGGTTCTTCCTACATATAGTATTTGGCATCTGTTAAGAACTTCTTTCTTTGTTGGTAGGGAAATCCTGGAGGTAACATGCTATGCACTGTGAAGTTCACCATATCAGCATACCATCAAGCAACTTGTTGGGATATAGCTAATAATTGCTCATCAGGGAAAGAATCATCAATGGGAAGCTCTTCACTAGGAGTGGCCTATGGGCCTAAACGAGATAGATGATCGGCAACCATATTTGCCAATCCTACCTTGTCTTTGATTTCTAAATCAAACTCTTAAAGGAGGAGGACCTATCGAATGAGTCGAGATTTGGAATCAAACTTCTTCATTAAATATTTCAAAGCGGCATTATCCGTGAAAACGATGACCTTGAAATTGCTCAAATAGGACCGAAATTTTTCCAAGGCAAAGACAGCTGCCAAGAACTCTTTTTCGGCTGTGGCATAATTAACTTACACCTCATCGAGAGTACGGCTTGTATATTATATGGCATATGGTTTATTGTCCTTTAGCTGACCTAAAACAACCCTTATGGCATAGTCACTTGCATCACACATTATTTCAAAAGGCAACTCCCCGTCTGGAGCTTGCATTACGGGAGCGGTGATTAACGCCTCTTTTAATCTATGAAAAAGCACTCAAGCATTCTTCGTTAAACTCAAAAGGCACATCCTTGACAAGCAATTGGGTGGGAGGCTTTACAATCTTTGAAAAATCTTTTATGAATTGTCGGTAAAAATCAACATGTCCAAGAAACTTCTCACACCTTTTACAGAGGTTAGTGGCGGCAATTTCTCAATCACCTCACCTTTGCTTTGTCAACTTCAATGCCTTTGTTAGAAATAACATGACCAAGGACAACTCCCTCTTACACCATAAGATGATATTTCTCTCCATTCAAGACCAAATTCACATCTTCACATCTTTGCAGAATCTTAGATAAGTTGTCGAAGCAATAGTCATACGTTGTACCATACACAGAAAAATCATCCATAAAGACCTCCATTATGTCCTCAATAAAATCTGAAAAGACATCCATCATGCAATGTTGAAATGTGGCAGGGGCATTACATAGCACAAATGGCATTCTTCTATAAGTATACATGCTATATGGACATATAAAGGTAGCCTTTTGTTGGTCATTTGGGTGGATAGAGATTTGAAAGAATCTCGAATATCCATCTAAGTAGCAAAAATATGGGTTCTTTGCTAATCATTCAAACATTTGGTCGATGAAGGGCTGGTGGCCTTATTCAATTTTTGATAATTGATACACTTACGCCATCCTGTAATAGTCCTAGTAGGAATTACCTCATTATTCTCATTTTTGACAACAGTTATCCCTCCTTTCTCAAGTACAACATTGACCGAGGTTACCTACGTACTATCTGAGATAGGGTAGATAATGTCGGCTTTAAGCAACTTCAAAATTTCCTTTTTAACCACTTCTTGCATACTAGGGTTTAATCTTCTTTGGTGCTCAATTGACAGCTTATGATCATCCTTCATTAAGATTCGATGCAAACACAACGAAGGATGAATCCCTTTTAAGTCATCAAAGGTGTATCCTATGGCTTTACGATGCTTCCTAAGCACTCTAAGCAAAGAGTAAATTTGGGTAGCATTCAAATTTGCATTCACAATCACAGGACATGTAGATTTCGGTCCAAGAAATTCATACCTCAGTGATGAAGGGAGAGGCTTTAACTCTACCTCGGGAGCTTTTTCCCAATCAAACGAGGGCTTACTTTCATCTTGCAATAATTCCACCTTAGTAGAGGAAGGCGGAATTGGTGGAGAGGCTTCTAGCAATTGAGCACACTCGACTACTTTGGGGTTTTCATCCTCAGCAGTGCTATTATTCAACATTAAGTGCTCAAGTGGATCATTAGAATTAATGTTAGATGCGGTTTCTCATATTAAACTGTCAACCACATGAATCTTATTACATTCATCAGAAATAGAAGGAAACTTAGCAACTTTCAGTAAATTAAATTCCACATGAACATCACCCACATCAAAAGTTAGTGTACCATTTTTTTTACATTGATGCGGTAGCCTGCAGTGGCCAAGAATGGCCTCCTAAGAATGATTGGGGTCCGTATATCCTCTTCTATTTCCAGAATCACAAAGTCTACTGGTACGTATAAATCCCCTACTTTTATTGGGACATCCTCTAAAATATCCATAGGGTAATTTCTAGAACGGTCCGCTAATTGCAAGCAGATAGTAATTGGTTTTAGCTCTCCTAATTCCAATTTTTCACACAGAGAAAGGGGCATCAAGCTTATACTTGACCCTAAATCGCACAAAGCACAATTTATAGGCACGTTCCCTATCAGGTAGGGAATTGAAAAACTGTCGGGCTCCTTTAACTTAGCTAGAAGCATATTTTGGATTGCTGCATTGCAGTCTTCAGTCAAAGCTACCATCTCATGTTCTTCTAACTTTCTTTTATTAGAAAGAATTTCTTTCAGGAATTTAGCATATGAAGGCATTTGGGTCAAGGCTTCAGTAAACAGTATGTTTATGTAGAGTTTCTTAAGGACGTGTAAAAACTTTCCAAATCGTATATCAAGTTTTGCTTTAGCCATCCTTTGAAGAAATAGTAAGGGTGGTGTGTAGGGCTTTGGAGAAATCATCTTAGGGTCCTTAGGAAACTCGTCAGGCTTATGCGTGACATCATCAATTATTTCCTTAGAAGGTGAAGATATTTCTTTCTCAACATTCTCGACATGCTCATTCCTATCTTGCAAAGATTCATCGCTGATAATTTCTTTAGGTCCTTCTAGTTGTTTTCCTCCTCATAGAAGCATTGCATTACATTGCTCCCTTGGGCTAAACTCATGTTTGCTAGGTAGTCTATCTGGGGGCGCAGATGAAAAAGTAGCTTTTTGGGCAATTTGGGCCTCTAACATCCTATTGTGAGTCATAAGCACATCAACCTTTGAGGCTAATTGCTTAATGTACTCATCCTATTTCTGTTGTGCCATAAGCATGTTTTCCATTATTAGGTCTAAATTTGACTTTTCGGGCATTTGAGAAGGGAACAGGAGTCTTTGAAAACCAGCGGATACTCTAGCATTCATAGGGGGCATATTCACAGTGTTTGGATTCAACCTATAAGAGAAATTCGGATGATTCTTCTAACCTGGATTATAGGCATTAGAGTAAGGGTCATTGGTCGGTCTCGGGTTGAAATTTTGAACATAATTAACTTCATCGGGGTCTTGGGAAAAAGGACTCCCAGCTTGACAGTGCAAAGATATATGCTCAATTGAACCACAAATTTCATAAGGGGAATGGGCACTAGAGTTCACAGAATTAACATTCATTTGGTCCAGTCTTTTAGTCATGACATCTACTTGAGCAAAAAGTAAAGTAAAAGCATCAACTTCAAGCTTACCTCCACCCCACCTAGGTTGGGCTCGTTCAGTGGACCATTGAAAGTTATTAAGCATCATCTCCTTGATAAGGTTATAAGCTTCATCCTCGATCTTGGTCATTAGAGCTCCTCCTACTGCAATATCAATAGTGGGCCTTATAGCTTGGGTCACACCGTTGCAAAAGGCCTGGATAATCATCCAGCGCTGAAGACCATGATGAGGGCATAAACGCAGTAGATCTTTAAAACACTCCCAGGCTTCATAGAGCATCTCGTCCTTTTTTACAGAAAGTTGGTGGTTTGATTTCTCAGGCTCACTATCTTGTTCGAAGGGAAGAATTTGGCGAGGAAAGCTCTTATGAACTCATCCCAAGTAATTATGCAACCAGACGGCAAAGAGTGCAACCAAGCCCTCGCTTTATCCCTTAATGAGAAAGGGAATAAGCGCAGGCAAATCGTATCACTGAAGACTCCGTTTAACTTTAGCGTATCGCACACCTCTAAAAATGCCAAGAGGTGTAGATTCAGGTCTTCCAAAGGAATTCTACGGAACTGAGATTGCTGCACCATGGAAATAAGTGTTGGCTTGAGCTCGAAGTTATTGGCATCCACAGCAGGTCGAGCTATGCTTCAGGCAATCCCTTAGACTCCAGGAATAACGAAATCTCGAAGGATCCTTCTTTCTTCACCTGCCATGTTTGAATTTCTTCTTGCCTTACGCCTTTGCTTTTCATTCCTTTGTTTTTTCCTCCTTAAGCAAAAAGTCCTCTCATTCTCTAGATCAGCTTCGTACAAAATCAGACTTCTCATAAACTAGAAAAAAATTCCTGCAAGCACTTTCACCAACACTGCCAGCACAATTAAACAGGAAAAAGAAAAATAATAAGAAAACAAAATAAAACAAAACAATAAAATGCTTAGTCACGTTCGTAAGACAATACTCAATAGTTAGCAATTTAGTCCCGGTAACGGCGCCAAAAACTTGACCACTCTACCGTAACCGCACGGGTAGTCGTAGTATAGATACAAGATACCGTTCCTCAGGGACTAAAGCAATCTATCGAGCCTAGTCATGTTAGAATATGCTAAGTAAAACTCTATTTTAAGTGGTTTCGATTAACTACTGCAAATGAACTCGTCTAAATCAATAAGAGAAAAATGTCTAGGAATTTTTGCATTTATAGAAGAGAATTCGATCAAAATTAATAAACATGTGCTATTCTCTAATTGGTTAATTTCGAGGAATTGTAATCTTGTTTAGAAACTTGATCTATTCTTTCAAAATCAATCAAATTTACGTAAACTAAGTAAACGTCGTTCTTTTAAACTAATTTGACTTAATCCACGCTTAATATATTCGAGACGAAGTTATGCTAAGTCTATTCAAGCAGTCTAACAACTAAATGTTGTCTTTCGAATGTTCACTCGATTGTTTCAAGTGTGCAAGTAAATTTTGGTCAAAAATCAACTCACAACATACCAAACACTTGATAGAATAAAATCAAATGAATCATGAAAATAAGCACAATTGAATAAACTAAAACATGATCCAAAACACTTCCAAAAAGTACTAAATTCCTAGACTAAGAAAATTACTTAGACATGTAAAATATAAACAAACTAACCAAAAATCAGCAAAATCTGAGCGGAAGGGGCTCGACTGAGATGGCCTTCACCAAGGGCTTTAGAAGGGATCAAAACTCTCACACTTAAAACTCACACAAAAGCAAAAACAAAACTAAGCAAAGAACAAAATTTGAGAGAAATAAACTAAAATAATCTTCACTAGGCTAACTCTACTTGCTTCGCTTGCTAGGCATTGCTCTCCTTCGCTATTGAATTTCAATATTTATAGGAAATTTAAGTTGATCTCAGCCACACAGCCGAGGGAAAACGAAGAGGCAGCAGTTGCAGGCCTACCACGGTCTATGGCATCCACCATGGTTCCACCGTTGTTTGTGCTGGAATCAATTTCTTGCTCTTTTCTTGCTCCACGGGCATAGTAACTCATGGATGACCATATAGGAGGTCAAAACACAGCCACTAAAGGGTAAATGTTGGGTAAAAAGACTAAAAATCCTACAAAACATATAAAACAACTACACCTAAGCATAAATCGAGAAGAAGAGAGTAAACAACACCATTGGGCATAAAATTCTTTTAAAAACGAGGCAAAATAGCCCTAGAAAGATGTACATATTAAGCACTTATCACAGATGGTTTTAAAAAGCAACCTTTAGGTAAATTAGAGGATGTGCCGGTCAAAATAGGAGATATTTGCGTGTAAGAAGGCTTTATCATTGCTAACATGACTGGAACCGATAATGCCCAAATTATTCTTGATAGGCCCTTCTTAGCTAGTTCAAGTTGCAATATTGATGTCAAAAGGAAGCTATTAACATTTGAAGTGGAATGGTGTTATGCTATATTTTGTTTTATCGATGAAAGAGTGGTTTCCCCTAATTCATCCCAATCATATGCATTTCTCCTTTCTTCTAACATTGACATGGAGGGTGTTTTGAATTATCAAGATCCTCTCGATTTTGATTGGATTTCCACTAAGGATCCTAACTAAGGGTATGTTAAGGTGGAGTTTACTGCTCCTACACTGCCTAGCATACCAGAGGTTAAAGCTTATGCTTCTAATGAATCTCCTATGAATGATTATTGCAGGTTTGCCCAAGTGGTTCTCTCGTTGCCTCCTATGGAAGGAGTCGATGTAGACTTTGATATAGGGATTGAGCATATGATAGTGGCTAGTCTAATAGACCATGCAATCAGTGTGTCTTGTACACTAACAATATGTTATGGTGTCGATTGATGATGATGAAGGACCTCTAACCTGAGCTTTTAAGGTTGTACCTTCGATTGAAGGAGTACAATTTTATAGTTCGCAGCAAAAATGAAGCCCATAAGCTTACTGATCCCGAGCGCACATAGAAGCATAGTTAATCTCTTGACCTTAAAAAAGCACTTCTTGGAGGCAACCCAAGCCCCTTTTATAGCTTTGATTTCCATTTTTAGGTACTTTATCATTAAAAAAATAGAAGAAATGAACACCAAAAAAGGAGAGAAGAAGAAGAGAACACAAGATAAAAGAAGGGAAAAAAAATGGCGGCACCACGGTCTATATTACTCAAAATATGCTCGTGGCACGCCCACCCAGTAAAAAAAAAAAAACCAAAAAAAACCAGGTGTCCAGCAGCCATCGCGGTCTGACCGTGGTGGGCTACTATGGGCCATGGTCAAGGGTTTTGACTATGGCGACCATTCCTTTTCCTCCACAATCAAGTTCAATCTCGACACACTCTCTCTCTACCTCCCTCTTTCTCTCTCTAAAACCTCTATTGATAAACCTTCAATTTCTCCCTCATTTCTTCCCATTTTCACTCCATTTTCACTCAAAATCTTCCCTTTTCACTTAATCTTTCTCTTTTTCTCACAAATTTCATCTCTTTCCTTCATTTTCTTCTCTAAGCTCATCTCACCTTCACCCATCCTCCATGACCATCTTCTTCTTTCTCTCATTCTTCTTCATTTTCCACTTAAATTCTTCATTTCCTTTCCCACATCTTGTTTTTTTGGTTTTTGCTTTAATTTCTTGTATTTTGTGACCATGGCACCCACCAAGAGACAAAGGAGCGTTAAGGAGGTACGGACATATAGCTAAGCCCCATCCCGACCTCAACGGACCTCCCGAGCTTCCACCACTGTACGGGCCCGAGGTAACATTCCTTATCCTCTTGGTTTAACTAACCCTGAGCATGTTGCTAGATATACTTGCTTGAATGAACGACTTGTTGTGGGTACTTGTTATTATGATAAGGAATTATTAGGTCGTTTAGGATTGCTGGGTGATATAGGGTGGTTGTTTGCGTGGGGGGGGTGTGGGACATTTTATTGAGATAAAAGAGCATACATATCGGGACCTCACCTTAGAATTTCTAAGCACTTTACACGTTGAGGTCACTTGAGGGCCTCAATGTCAAATGAGGTATATTTCATTTTATTTGCGAGGGTAATTTTTTAAGTTGAACTTAGGTACCTTCAATAACATATTTGGTTTTCCACCTAGCATGGATATACCAAAACGTCAAGTCCCCTGAGAATTCAACCCGAATGCATTTTGGGACGAGCTTTCGGGGAGTGTTAGGTATAGTACTAGTTCTTTCAAGTGCACTCATATTAGGAACCCTAGCATTCGGGCAGCTCAGTCTATTCTTGCTTGGTGTTTCTTTGCTCGAGATGATAGTTTGAATGTCCCGAGATTATCTGAGTTATATTTTCTGTCCTATATGCTTGATGGTGTCCAAGTTGAACCTAGTGCATTCTTAGCCCTATAATTATATAGTGCTGCTCTTAGCACTAAGGATAGTCATTGGTGGTATAATCACCACCATTGCTAGATTTTTGGGTGTTGAGCCCAACCTTGAGGATCAAGTTTCTAGGTCCGAGCGGCTTGATCAAGCCGTTTTTGAGCTAATGAACTTTTGCAAAGTATAGGTTTTGTGCTGGATTTACCCTGGGGATCGGCTTCTACCGCTTTTCAATGTTGATTGGACTACCTTACTTTATCGGAGTAACCTTCAATGGCTCCCTGGTGATGTTGAGGTTGTTCAACCCACACCGTCTCCATCCCCATTTACTTCTCAGGCCAGACCTAGTTCCTCCCCCCAACTCACCCCCACTGATTTTACCGACCTCGAAACCACCCTTAGGTTCATTTAGGAAGAGCAAGTATCCCTTTGCTCCTAATTGTATCTGAGAACGTCACTCTTCGTGACTTCGTTCAAGAGCGGCACGATAAGCTTCATTGGATGTTTGCTACCCAAACCCAGTACTTTCAAGATTATAAGGCTTGTTTAGAGACCTGGTGAGATTGGCATATCTCTTATGGTCAACTGTTGTAATTTTCCGCAAGCGTACAGTTTATCCAAAAACTTATTGTAATTTTCCGCAAACGTACGGTTTATCGTTGTACGAATTACGGCTATCGTCCTTAGGGATGGGTTGTGAAATTAGGTCCCTAATCTAATGATCCATAATCAAACGAATAAAACAACTACAACCATTAATTCGAGTCAAATCTAAATAGTTGCTAACAACTCATAAAATTCCTAGATTCCACTCATTCTAAATTAGGATGGAATGATAAATTCAACGGAAGAATCCTAAACTATTAACATACATTCGATGACTGAGAAGTAGAGATCAATGAAATCAACTATACATAAACAACCAAAGTGGCAAGGCAGATGAATTGCATTTAAAATTATTCCAAACTGAAACAGAGAACCCTTTAAGCATTTTCAAGAAGCCCAAAATTCGAACAGGGGGCATTGGACACGGGAGAAAGGGAAAGGGGCGACACCAACAAATGGGCTTAGACCAAAATGAAGCAAAATTTAAAGTCACAATTCGAGCCAACACATTCGCACAAGCCAACTTGCACAACCAAAACCGGAATAATGCAGAGCAACAGGAAGTGAAGAGCAATAGAACGGAAGCAAATCACAGTGAATACTTCAAATTTCTCAACCGAAATGTAGATCTGGGAACTGGAAAAAAAAAATACAAAAATCGAACCCTAAAATCTCTGAATTTGAACTCGAGATTCTAGCTACAATTAACTAAATCAGAAATTCAAACTACTAAACCTTAAGAATTTAATCGGAAATTTCAACAAAAAAATCAAAGGAAAGGCTCGAATTGAAGGAAAACAAGGGAAAAGAAAAAGAATCGAAAAACTGCTTCCACTGCCCTTCGAATCCTCTTCCATTTGTAGCCCCCGAATGCAACTCTTCTTCTTCCCCAATAATTACCTCCATTAACTCTTGAATTGATGACTTGAAGATGGTGAGGATGACGGACGACCGGTAACCGTCTGTAACCGTCGTAAGGAGGGAGACGAAGAGGATGTGGTGTGGAGAAGATGTAGAATTGAGGATTTCGGGTTGGGGTCTAGGAATCAGGCATAGGAGACCCGAGAGGAGAGAGAAAGAAATGGGGGGCGAATGTGAAGCTGGTCACGTGCGTCATGCGTGACCAAGGTTTTATTTTTTTTCTTTTTTTTTCCTTTTGGGCTACAAAAGACCTAGGCTAAGTAATTTTGGCCGGGTTTGAGTCAATTTGGCCCAATCCTTCAGTTTCCGACATTCCTTCACCTTTTTCAAGTATTTTTCCCAAATTATTCAATATCTGTAAAATAAAATAAAATCAAATAAAAATCTAAAAATAATAATTATTCCGAGCATAAATCAGGCAGAAAAGTACTGTAAAAATCACACATTTTTGGTACGAACATCAACCACCCTATCTCCCTTCCCCACCTGCCTTCTGATTGCTTCTTGCTAATCCCCTCTCTTTTCTACTATGTGCTCAGATTTACGATAATATTTTATTCAAGCATAGGGGAGTTAGTCAGTCAATTGATGGCGTCTGATGCCTAAGTTGTTTGTGTGTGTTTGTCTATGCGTTTTATATATTGTTCATGCTTGCATTTAGAGTTGCATTATAGGTTTTAATTTTATGTGGCTGGAGGCATGTTAGAGGGACATTTGGGTTTCTTTTCACTTTAGGTCGTTTTAGGTTTTATAGTTTCTTTTCATAGTTTTTACATTTTCTTGGTATTGTTATTAAGAGCATGCATTTTTCCCCCAAAAAAAAAGAAAAAAATCGCAAAAATGAAAAAAAAATAAAAAAATCTTCCGATGATGATCTTTGTAGACTAGGTAGACTTCTTTGATTTAAGATTGATCATTTGATTTGCCCAATTGTCTATAAAAGTGTTTGAGAAAGTGTTTGCAAAAATAAGCTTCATGTTTTGGCTATATATTGAGTGTGAATTGATCACCCCATGATTCTTTACATGAATGTTGGCTTGTATTTACTAATTAGTTAGGCATGACTTTGGTAGATGTCCCGTGAGGCTTTGAGCTTTTAAAGACTAATTTATCAATTTAGTCTCTCGTTAATTCATGAGCTACTCTTCCTTAGCATCATTTCTCTAGAACTTGGATTGACTCTCACTCAAAATCACACTTCGGATATGCATTTAGGCAATATAATTGAAACATTCTTTGTCTTGTTAACCTAAATAGCCACCCTTGTTATGCATTATATATCCCTTGCTAGCCCCTTTAAGCCTATATCTGTTTTTATTGACTTGAACCTCCGAGCATAGCCTTTGGTCAAACATTTATATAACCCTTAAGCCAAGATTAGAGGAGCATCTCATTCTTGTAAATCGAGTTTGCCTGGGAGTCAGTAGGGTATATTGAGATCTTTTTGGTGGATTTGGTTTATTAGTGAAGAGATTTGTGTTCTTGCGTTATATATAAGAAATCCCTTATCTTATTGTATAAAGATTAGAGAAGAGTT